>JACXGJ010015141.1:0-13890 GCA_016801105.1 Esox niger | reverse complement strand
AAGGGGCATCATGCATGGAGGAAAAACAACACAGCATTCCTAGAAAAACACCTGCTGCCTACAGTCAAATTTGGTGGTGGTTCCATCCTGCTGTGGGCCTGTGTGGCCAGTGCAGGGACTGGGAATCTTGTTAAAGTTGAGGGACGCATGGATTCCACCAAATATCAGCAGATTCTGGAGACCAATGTCCAGGAATCAGACTTAAAGAGAGCCGTCCATGCTCGGAAACCATCAAACCTGAATGAATTAGAGGTGTTTTGTAGAGAGGAATGGTCCAAAATACCTCCAACCAGAATCCAGACCCTCATAGGAAGCTATAGGAAGCGTTTAGAAGCTGTTATTTCTGCAAAAGGGGGATCTACAAAATATTGAGTTATTTTTTTGATTGTAGGGCCCAAATTTATGCACATGCCTAATTTTGTTCGAACAATCATTGCACACTTCCTGTAAATGGTATAAACTTCGTTTCACTTCTCAAATATCACTGTGTTTGTCTCCTATATGATATATTTAACTGATTTTTTTTATCCTAAGGACCAACGATTTATGAAGGAAAATCATGGACATTAACAAGGTTGCCCAAACTTTTGCAGACCACTGTACATAAAATGTTCAAGTAATGTCCTGCACTTTGTCCAAATAGTAATTTGATGATATATCATGTAGAATCTTAACAAAAACTACATAGAACACTGAAAAAATATGATTTTAGCCCGTCCCTACTCTAACACTAAACATCACCATGAAATAGAATGACTAGAATTCTACAGAACTCAGTTTTTTATTATTGCAAAAATAATAAAAATGGTAATGTCCCCAAGCTGCAATTCATTTATTTGCGAATGTTATGCAAAACTGAGTTTTTAGAATAACATTCGCAAATATATGAAATGTTACTCAGTTTGGGGTTTAATGTTGGGAAGAAATGTCCTTATATTCAGTTTTTGTCCCTTAAAATGACATCAAATTGATCAGAAATACAGTGTAGACATTGTTATTGTTGTAATACATACACCAGGTACATTTGTAATGGAATATCTACACAGGCAGAAAGAGGCCCATTAGAAAGAGGCCCATTAGCAATCATCAGACCTTTGTTCTAATAGTACATTTTGTTTACTAATCCAAGTTTATAATTTTAAAAGACACCTGTTTCTAATTATGTTAGCACAGATGAAAATTGTTGTGGTGCTTAAAGATGCAATAAAACTGTCCTCAGTTGAAAATCCGAGTATTTTTATTTGTCAGATACACAGAATAACAGAATCATTCTGAAGGGGAAAGTTCTTCTGACATGGTACGCTACATCTAAACAGTTGACATTAAAAAATACAGCTTCAGAAAAAATGTTGACCTCTGCACCTGTTTCCTTCCTTTCCAAAAAAGTGGTTTAATTTTTGAACATTAAACCAATTATGTCTGGAAAATACCCTCTTTATTGAGCGAAAAACTAAAACTAGCTGGCACGATTTTAATTGATATTTAAAAAGTTGTAAGAGCTTTGGTAACAGGACTGAGAAAAATGCAACCATCTTCCATTAAGAAACCTTGTTAAAAAATAAATACAGTTGCCTGAGATTGACCTCAACACATTTTGAATAGTTAAACATGTGTTCTTACATACAGTGCTGAAAAAAGATAAAGAATGAAGTTCAATTTTGAAAAATTACAGTACAACATGCAAATGGCCCTCATTTGTCAGAATGGCCCCCGTACTGGCCCTGTCATTATATGCTAGTTCTCTCATTGCTCTAATGGATATCTCATTTCAGTGTCATTCTACTGTTCTGTCCAGATGGGAGTTCTGTGTTTCATCTTCTTGCAGTCTGTCTACTTGTTCCTCTTTCCCTTAACCTATTCTCACTTATTTTTTACGGTTCTCTGTTTATACTTCTTTACTCTCTGTTTTTTTCTTCCCTATCCCTAAATTATGTTGTGGTTCAAAGATCCTTTCCCCTCTTTCCAGTCAGAGATGGAGACTGTGATGCAGCTGTTCCTCAGTTCAGCCTATCAGCACAGGACCAAGCAGAGCCCCTAAATATCCTGCTGCTCCATCATGGATCCCGCATATCACATTGTTGGCCAGTGATGCAATGAGAACATAGAGACACAGTGTTGGTGGGAAAGTTAGCCGGTCCATCCACAGGCACATTAGACACATCAACTACAGCAGTCATGAGTAGCTCATTTTCAGATGTGTGAGAGCATGTTTAAGAAACCATTGTATGACCACTGATTATGTCAAATAGATGAGGTATGTGTGCTGTAGTGCTTGCAATGTTTATAGCTATAATCCTAATTGAAGTCAGTTAATAATCATAAAGAAATGTCAATATGAAGAAAAGTTTAATATTATTTGAACAATTTATTAATTAAGGGCTGCTTTTGTGACCCTAGTCTGTGTTTATCCAAAAAGCTATGCAACACATTGGACTTTCTAAACTAAAACACCTGATAACAAGCACAGAGTTTACTTGACAGTGCGGTGCAGATATCTCACTGAAAACGATTAGCATTGTACAAGAGTTTTCTGAAGCCTGCAAAAAGTAAACTCAGCAAGACAAAATATTTACTCATTTCAATTTAAGGGAACAATACTTGTGTAACAGATCTTACAGGAAAGTCAATTTAGAATGTATAATTTTCATGCAGTACAATGCAGACTCAAAACTAGACTGTGGTGGATATATTTAGGACTCGGTTCTGTGTCTTGAAATCACTGTTTTGTAAATCAGCAACCTTGTGCCAAGTAACACTTGGACACTTCTGTATCATGGTCCTAATAAGCATGTTTAATTCTGTATAGTGATTTAGCCTGTAATTCAAAGTATTGGGTTGAGGCAAAAAAATTGATGATTATTGATTCCACATGGATTCAAGCCCAATGGACATAAAGCAAAGGTTCCCTGTGGGAAAGGACTAGAGTTTTTCCTCTCATAACTAAGAGAGTAAGATCTGTTAATCCGTAGCACCTGCTGTGGGCCCTCAGTGGCATACTGGGAAAATAGTTGGTCAGTATCCCAAGACGACTTAAGGTCAGTGGCAGTTGTTATGATCTTGCATTTAAACCAAAACAGCAGTACTTCACTTGAGTAACACAAAGCAAGACGTCAAGTATGAATCATTTTAACGTTTGAGGGAATACAACAAGTGACATGTCTAAGAATATCCAAAGCTTCACAGAATATATTTTTTCTGTTATCAGTTGCAATAGTACCAGTTCAATATATTAGTTCAAAAATAAAATATATGGCTCACGCTCAAGACACAAAGGGCACATGACCATCAAAATGAAACATTAGTGGTGTTCATATACTGTTAAAAAGGTTAATGTGAAGTCAGAACTCCATTCTCTTAATCGGATTATCTGATTGTTTCTTATAGTATTTCTATTAGCAGATTAACATTCCTCATCTGTAATTAGATGTCACTCTATTTACCAGAAAGTATTAGCTGCTGCTAGTTGCCTTATTTGTAACCTATTCTCTGCTATCTATCCTGATTGTGCTTTATCAACCCCTATAAATGTATGCTATATTTGTTCAAATCTGTCAATTAAAAGTTACAAAATATTATGCTATTTTAATGTAGCTACATCACATTCAGATAATAGAAAAACATTACATTGAATTAATTGCAAAAAGAACAATAATTCCTTTTGCTGTTTATCAATTTTTTGGGGACAATTCTCTGCTGCCTTTCAAATCAACCTTAATCCACATCACTCATGAAACTATTTTTATGGGCTTTTCCTGTTGTGCATCAGAAGGCGGCGCTTCATTCTATGTACAGCTTCATATGAATGATGAGAAGAGAGGTTATTCATCTAGTCACCGTTCCCCCTGACTGATCAGGCTCTGGCTGAGTCTCCAAATGCTTCGCTGTGGGAGCATGGAGCGGGAAGTGTGCAAAGGTCCTCAGCTGCCAGTTTGGTTTTAAATCACTGAGACCTGGGGCGGATTGCTCAGGGTCGCCTTTTGTCTTAGACTTATTGGAAACGACATTAATTGTGATCACTACTGAGGTGAAGCATCAAATTATGTATGGGGGTGACTCAGCTGTAGATATATTTTACATACAGCAATGTAAAGTGTGGAGAAATATTTTTTTACTTACCTAATGTGTGATACACAGAAAATATATCATTAGGACAGCTTTCTAACCTCGAGGTCACATTGTATTCTTGTCTTCCACCCCCAGGGACAGAGTTTTTCCTTGCTATAGTTCTTCTCCCTCTGGATTACTCTGGCTTCCGTGTTAAAGAAATTGTATATATTTTTTCACTACTGGTGTAGAAAGGAATATAACAGAATGCATTTATATTTGCTGAAGGAAGTTTAGTCAACTTTGTTCTACTACAAACGTATCTATATTCTGACCACCAAACAACTAAGATGACTTGATGTCATAGAAAAACCCATCTCAACATGATTGGAAACTATGTACATGATGTTGTCTTTACTGAAAAACATTATAGAACCAGAGTATTAGATATTAATGTAACATTCGATTTTTGTCCAGAACATCTTCAATGGAATGTTGATAACTTGGTCAAGTAGAGGTGATTGGTAAAACAAAAGCCTTTTGATATCATCTACAGTACGGTACAGGGCACATAGTACATTTTAAATAAAAGGCCAAAATACAAAAACATTGTCACTTATGGTATGCTGAAAAAGCAACATTCTACTGTCTCTTTCTCAGGATGATACAATTCCACTCAGCTGAAATATTTGTTCACTTGGGATACTGGAAGGGGACATTTGGGAAATTTTATTTGTGGTATATTGTGGGTGTGTGACATCTGAGTAAAACCCTACCAGCCACAAGCTGTTGCTTTTGGCCTGGTTAGTAAAGGCAGCAGTGAGGTAGCCAGACTGGAGCATTGACTCTGAGGACTATGAACGTTCTTGCACCTGCACCTGTAGCCACTTGACAGACAACATGCTACTTCTGGTGACGTTGCTTAGTGACAGCAGTGACCTCATTGACGATTACATCATTAGACTATCTGTCGGACAGATGGCAGTGGGGTTGGTTTGCACAGCTGCAGAATCACAGTTACACTAGTCCACCATCTTCTGCTAATACCAGAGTTCACAGCTCAACTCAGAAATACAGAAAAATGCAGGGACATTTTCTCCAGTGGATTTTATGTCTGTGTTGTTGATGCAATTCTAAATTGCTTGGTGTGATTGTATTGTACATTTTGTCTGTGCAAGTTTGACTAATTTCTAAAGACAACATTAAGTTAGAGCACTCATTATTAAGATAATTTGTGTCTTGCCAAGTTAAGATGTGTGTGACATGATATGTTTTCCTGTGAACTTTTTTAAAACCCCATATCCAAAGAAGATGGAATGATGTGTAAAATCGAATGAAAAAGAGAATGCAATGATTTTAACCAGCGCCACAGTCTGGTTTAGCGGCTGCTCCATAGCCGACCAGAGGGCCCTTCAACCATCCAGCACATTACTGTTGCCCGGCTCCCAGCCATCGTAGACCTCCAGCACAAGCGTTGTCTGCATAGGGCACGTGGCATTATCATGGACACTTCACATCCATACCACAGACTGTTTGCCGTCCTACCATCAGACAGGTGGTACAGGTGTCTTTATTCCCGAACCAGCAAGCTCAGGAATAGTTTCTTTCCATCTACTGTAACCCTGCTGAACTCTTTGACCCACCACTAACCATACACCATACATTTTTTTCCCTGATGACATACGATTTTTACATTACCACGGCCAGATGAGTAGTGTATTAGTCAGCCTATAAACATCTATGCCCCCCAAAAAAATTACTATAGTTTCTTATGCTGTCAAGTTACTTTCCACACAAGTAACGTATGGGTGAGATCATTTAGAAAAGATTCAGACAAAACCCTTATTTTTTAAATGAAAGTGGGATGAACGGAAGGTAATTTCATATGCTTTGCTATAGTGACTGCACGTTGCAATATTTTCCACAAAACATATGGGAGTTGATGATTTTTTATTTGATTTGAAATTCTTTGTTCGTCTATATGATCTGAGGGAAGTATGCATTTCTATTGTTGTCAAACATTTGTCAGGAAGTGCAGCTCTGTTTCCTTCCCATGTTGTGGGCAGTGTTCAGTCTGCCTTTTTCTCTTGAGCCTGGCCTTTGGAGAAGCAATGTTTACAGAATCTGCTAATACAATTGACACTGGTGTCTTCATGTTAGCAAATTATTCATAATTAAAAAAAGTTATGCCCCATTATGTTTCCCTGCTCCGTCACGTCCAAGCGATAGACTGCAGCACCACATGGAAGGCTTTGTTCTATAACAATGTCCCATCAGACTTTGGACTGTATTCACACAAGGGGCCCACAATCCCAGCTCTGATTAACTAATCAGTCAAAAATGGTACACAAACTGAAATTCTCATTCAAACTTTCTTGATTCTGGATGAGGAACAGAGGCCCAGATGGAGGCTTGACATTGCCAAGGCACAACTTGACATAACTACACGTCTTCAGCGTGAGTGAGAAATGTTTTGAAACTGACAAAACTTTAGGAGATTTGACACTTGATACCTCGAACAGCTGCAAAGAGAAAGGTTTGGATGGCTTGAGAAGGCAGCAGCATCTGCTGGGTTTATCACATGACATCATATACAAATCAGGGGCCGCTTGGACACATTCTAGGTGTGGCTCTGTTAAATCTGACAAGATATTTGTATATACAGTAAGTGGACACTTTAGCTTTGATTGATGTCTTTTCTGCTTTGGGGCGTTGCTGGAGTGTGTTTACACAATGGTTATATTACTTCAACGTACATTTTGTACAGTCGGACAAAACACATGTATCCCATATCAGTGCATTGTTGTAATTTATTAGGGCTAATAATGCAGATATTTTTTATTTTCTGGATAAAATAGCATTGGCCAATCTAAATAAGTTGCTAATGACCTCTCAATACATTAAATCATTGAACATATTAGTGTTGTGTCTGATCATTTTCTAAATATATATAATTCTAAAGGATGCCACATATTCAGTATTGCAATGTGTTTCAAAATGTGTTTCAGTATGTTGCAAATTGAATCCTGCAGAAATCCTAAATAAATACAGCTCTGGAAAATGTACGAGACCACAGCACCTTTTAATTTCCTTTCCAAACATTAAAATTAAGGTTTTGATTGAGGGCAGAAGCGTTACAATTTACAGACCACTGCAAATTAAACGTTTCTGTCACTCACACAATAAATTCCTTTTACACTTTTTTGTAAAGGAAAAAAAAGGTGCAGTGGTCTCTTAATTTTTTCCAGAGCTGTATATTGACCTCCAGCTAAATAATATGGCAGTAACAATGAGCTTTCATACAAAAGAAAACAAATTTGTTTTCCTCCTAGAATATCACCTTAACGCTCAGTTACACAATGATGGATGGTGGACCTGCGAAAACTGCATCACAATTAGTCTCTGCCAAAACCAAACTCGCCTTGATCAATTGTTCCTCTTAAGCCGTTCTGCATAAAAATGCTGGCAGATAGTGACAAAAACATATCAGGTCCACTCAGGAGACACAAGAGGAGCACCTGAGTAGAAAATAGGGAGAAAAACTTGGTCACAGGGTCTCCAAGCCTCTGTTTGTGCCAGAGGGCTAGGCTCAGTCTGTCCGGACTCAGTCCCAAATGTATATGTTGCCTTTGTTTATGTGACAGGGGACTAAGGACATTCTAAATTATATGCTGAAGTATCTTTTTGGATCCAAGGAATGCTCCCGCTATTTTTTCTGGTGTCCTGTTTAATATTAAGAGGACTAGAGGCCCATATGTCAAGACTACCAGGCCTGACAAATTCAAGTTGCTCCTGTCCAAAGTCCTCATTTCTGTCACAGGTGTGCAGGGGATCCAAGATGGGAGATGGAGGCAAACGCAGGGGTGCTAGGAAGTACTTTTAATTGAGCCACAAGCCAAAACAAAACCGAGTGCCATGCACTACAAAAAAACAAAAACAAACTCAAACTAGGCATACAGGCAAAACGGCAGGCATTAACCAGTAACGTGAAGTAACGTGAAGTAACGTGAAGTAACGTGAAGTAACGTGAAGTAACGTGAAGTAACGTGAAGTAACGTGAAGTAACGTGAAGTAACGTGAAGTAACGTGAAGTAACGTGAAGTAACGTGAAGTAACGTGAAGTAACGTGAAGTAACGTGAAGTAACGTGAAGTAACGTGAAGTAACAGCAACAGTAACAATGACCCAACAAAGACAAGGAGAAACTTGTTTAACTAAATAGACTGACTAACGAGGAGAACAGAAACAGGTGGGGGCAAAACACAGGTGAAAGAAATAAACTGATCAACTGAAACAAGAACAGGAGAGAGCAAACAAGGACATGACAAACCACAGACAAACAGAAAATATGGAATGGAACGGCCCCAGCAGGCCGGGACCGTGAAAATTTCTGGCTGATGGTTCCTGCTGTCACTGACCACAGCTCACCTGGTTGTGCAGCTTGTCTGGATTCAGTGTAAAAAGTCTGCACACAGGCCACATACAGCCCTGGAAAATATTACTGACTTTCTGGTCATCTGACCATGCAAAATATTGTTGTGGTCATGTCACTGCTCTCCACCCACTAATGAGATTTGATAGAGATTTGACGTGAACTTGGCGAAATAACGATTGTCTATTTGGAAAAACAAAGCCCACCACCCATCAGTGGAGGATATTGAAAAAAAATGTCAACTTTAAAACCTGCAACCGTGCCACAAGTATATGGCACGTAAAACAATCAACTGGCGTTCACCAATGTTATGTTTTTGCTGAGACAGAACATTCTTTTTTCACTAGATAATCTTCATAGAGTTGCACCGAAAATATAGATTTAAAAAACATGTTTTCATTGCTTACAATCCCAATAGAAATACATGACCAAGAACACTCTTAATTCACATCGAAATGGTTGGGCACCATTTTACTTACTCTTGGCAATGATTACATTCAAGTCCTAATTCGATTTACACACGTCGTGAGATGTGATTCAATGTCAGAAGCCAGTTATGCAATGGGTGTTCCACTGACTCATTGTGCTGGCAGCAGATTGTATCGTGAAACTTTGGAATGGAAACCATGCAGTCTTTCTTTACAGAGACGGTCTAACTTGATTTGATTCAAAGCTATACATTTTACCAAGCCGTTGCCCTACTATATTTTAACTCTAAACTCCAGAAGAATGAGCTTCAAATATTTCATCCAAATTGCTCGTCCCCAAAAAACTTGATAAGCTATTATGTTTTTGTATAAGCCAATGCCCCGTTATGGTTTGTCTCTTGTCTGGTCACGGTGCTCCTGTGGATCCTAGAATTCCAATGTGGCTTCATTGGCTTGGGGGTGTCAAGCTCAATGCAGTGTAGCTTTGTGCAATAAATCTTTTTCAATTCTCTGCTACCCATCAGTGATGCAGGCAACAGCTGACAACACTAAATAATGATTTCTCAGAACTGCTAAATAGACCAGCCTGCAATGGGCAGGGGTGACATCATTGTACTTCACTAAGCAGAGCAGAAGAATTGGCATAGCATTGTCTTTCAGGGAAAATAGGTCCTACAACTAGTAAGCATAAGAATCTGTTTCCTGCTATTGCATTGATGGAAATACATGTGAGTCAACACCATGGAAAGTCTGTCCCTTTGAAGGGAGGGAGTGGGGAAACGTAATGGGGGCAGGAAATATGTAGTTTGCAACCTTAGTTGGATCTTCATAAGTACAGAGAGTGAGAAGGCAATTTTTAAATTGTTTTAAAGTGGAGATAGAGATAATGTGTGTAACCTTTACATTGTGGTAGGCTGATTTGCTTCTTTTTATGCTTCGAACTGCCTTCTTTTTTCAGAAGAACGTGAACAGATTTATTGTTAGAGTTATATTTTCACACATTGTACTGTTTGTTGATGACACTACAGCAACTAGAGCATATGGATTCAGTACTTGTTAATTGCTTAATCCTCAGGTGTACCTCAGGTGTACCTCAGGTGTACTGTATTGTTGAATTGTCAGGATAGACTATAAAAATGGGAATTCTAAACCACTCAAAAAAGGTTAGCTATAATGCTGTTGTAGTTTGTGGATGATTTTTCTATGATTTTCCACGACAAGTTGTAGCTATGTCGTTAGCTCCTATACAGTACTGAACATAAGAAGCGCTGTCTGTCCTGCATGATTATCATTATCGTTATAACATTAAAAATGAACGTAGGATGTTAGGAAATAAGGTTAAGAAAATAATTAGGTTAAGCTAAAATGCAATTTGACCATAGCAGAATCACTTCTAGACATGGCCCGATACTGGAAGTTTGTGTATGTCGTCGAGTCTTTTCAAAGACTTTAGTGTTTTTAGGTCTGGTCCTGGAATTGGAAAACAAACTTAATCAGTTTATTTTTATTTTTTGGATGTTGCAGAGCAAACCAACACCTGCTCAGCTTTCAACTGAGTGTAGTCATCGTAATTAGATTAAGGTTACACACATCTTTTTTGACAATTTAGTTTCATGTCTGGAAAAATTTGTCTTTCACAAGCCCCGTGTTATGGATGTTATTGGCATGCTCAGCATTGTCCCACAAAACCTATGCAAAAACAGATATCTAGCATTATAACACAGGGAGTTTAATAAAACATGATTGTGTCTGTCACCGCATGCATCAACAGACGACGGGTTTGTTTTGTCTTACCGTTAAAACACATTTTCAAAATGAGGGTGTATAATACTGCTGATTCAAAGAAAGTGTATCTACCAAATGAGTTCATTCCCCTCAACATTTACTCATGACTTCATCCACAAGTGCAAAATAGGGCAAGCTTTTTGTTGGCAGTGAGCGTGTTATAACATAATTGCTCATATTTTCCACTTGCATGGTAACCTAATTTGAAAGTTAAACCTAAAATAAAGTTTTTATTGAGAAAAATTAAGGACCTCCAACTCAGCTTATGTTAGGTATGCATAGACAGTACATCTTGACCAGCAATTGGGGATATAGAAGGTTTTGGGGTCAAAACTAATCTCTAGTGTCTGTATGCCACATGTTTGGCTTGCCAGTGGATCTGGTCCACATTTGCAGAATAGCAAGAAAGTGAAAACGAATTGGTAAGCCGAAAATATATACAGAGAGTGTCCAGTAAATAAAGTATGTGTCACGTGAATCTGTGAACGTGTCATCAAACTACAACTAGTGCATGACCTAATGAATTTAGACATCTTTCATTTGAGTCATCATCTAAGCAGGGTTCCCATGTTTAGGATGAACAGCTCTAAAGCTTTAATGAACACTGGAATGTTACAAATATAAAAGAACAGTATTGTTTTGGCTGTAATATAGTGATTGTAGGCTGGTTCCATTCATGCAAATGTGTTCAACATTCTGGCCACCACAGTAACATATCAGGCACGTGCCCCCAAGTATGCCATTTTATAGAACAGTAATATTTCAACTCAACAACCTCTGAAACAGTTCCAGCAAATCATTTCTCACTTTCAAGACAGTCATTTTGAGAAATGTACAGTAAGTTCAAGATTTTTTTCAAAGTAATACAATGGAACATCCTAAACTTGGCCATACTCAGATAATGCTAATATAAGGTAACACAAGTCATGCCATTTATATATGGGCCATGTGTTGTAAAGAGGCAATACATTTTTTTTAAGTGTATTCTCTTCAAATGGATCAGCTCAGAGTTAAAACTGACGACTGTAGGTGTGGCTTTTTCACCAAAATATGACCTACTGAACACTCTTGTTACTCTCTAAATAGACCTGGTTGTTATGATTAATAATTTTATGATTAAAATATGAAAGTTTTAACTAATTTATTAATATTCATATTGGTCAATTCAGTATAAATTTTTACATTCTGTGTTACATTTACATATTCATCTTTTGCTGACTAATATGTAAATGCATCACACAAAGCATAGGAATCACTATGCTTTGATAAAATAAAATTGTGATTATGCTTTTGAAGGCATTTTGATTTCATAATGAAGTCTCCATGCAGCATACAACGTGTCATACATGCACAACGCTTCTGACTTATTTAGTCAGTTCAGACGAAAACTAAAAATAGCATTGAATAAAAAATGTCAAGCCTTCAGATGAGCCACATGGTCCAATTAATAATTGTAATTGGCTGCACATGCTATGGCAGATAATCATATGGCTGTATAATCCCTGTGATTCATCA
This sequence comes from Esox niger, assembly GCA_016801105.1. Lineage (NCBI taxonomy): Eukaryota > Metazoa > Chordata > Actinopteri > Esociformes > Esocidae > Esox > Esox niger. The sequence goes on along the minus strand of JACXGJ010015141.1, from coordinate 1,687 downwards.
GCTGCTCTTTCACTTAATGGCCATGTCTGCCTGTGGCGAAGCCTAGCTGGCTGAAAACGTTGCATGTGGGATGATGCTCAATGTTTTTGCGGATGATCCAAGTGAAAATTCAGAAATAGATTAATTTGGATATCATATGTGCAAAGCCCTTTTGACACTGCTCAATCTGAAAACATTCTAATGACCAGTGCCATCATATTTTGATAGGGTGCTAATGTACAACACAGTATCTTTGCATAATACCTGAGTAATGTATGTCCTTTTTCAAACCTTGTTGTCCAAAAAATGAAATAAGTTAGGGCGCACGTGCCCCCTGGTTTCTCCTACAGTTTTAATATGCATGGTACATCTAGTAATTAAGTGCTGATGCAGCTCAGTCCCTCGTTGCGCAATCACATGTAAAGTGAATCATGATTTTTAATTTGGACATGATATGTGCAAAGCTCTTTTGACATTGAGTAAACTGAAAACATTCTAATGACCAGTGGCATCAATATTTAGTAATTATGAGCTGTGACATTTGTTGTGTTAATACAACTATATTGTCATTCCTCCTCAAAGGTATGTCCCCATAACTGAAATATCCCCATAACAGAAGTATTTCAAAGAGCACCAATAGAAACATTTCTTAACATAAAATTCACACACCAGACAGGCTAATGTAAATGCTCAAAGTATTTGAAATATTCCAGCTAGTATTCGCACCAAGGTCTGCCAGGGAGAAAATACATCACGTTTGGGCCAGATCTTATAAAAAATCTTATGAAGTAGGCAGTAATCCATCAAGATCTGTCCAGACATCGCAATATTTTCACGAATAAAATGTTGTGCATGTGGAATCTCAGAATGATTAATGAAACCCATTGGAAACAGAGACCGTAGTAAACTCTTCTCTTCTCATGCCCTGTCTCCCCCTAATCTCTACTTTCCACAGGAATTTCATTACATTTTCAAATATGTTCAATGTCTTAAATCAATTAGGGTGTGTAATGCATTTTAATTTCAGACAGGTTTGAGGTTTGTCATGTTGCTAGTTTTCAATAACGTTATATATATTGTATTAAATACTGGCAAAATAATTAAAACATACATTTTAAATGTGTTATGACATTTTGTTGACACATTTACAGCTCTGGACAAAGTTAAGAGACCATTGCAACTTTTTTTTCCTTGGGGAAATTTGCAGATGGACCCTATGTTCTCTATAACTACTCCATATATTGGACACTGATTCTGTAGCTGACAGAATCAGTGTCCCCATTATTTATTACATTTAAATACACTCTAAAATGAAAGTAACTTGTTGAATGTGTTGTTGAGGGAGAGACACAAACAGTATCTGTAAGTAATTTTGGGAAACATACCAGTTGAGGCCTCTTAAGGGCACTCTACTGAAGACACAAGATCCCTAGGAGGCAGGCGCCAAGTAAGCAACTCCAGGAGGTCTTCCACCCACTGCCTTCCATCCATACCAGGTTGATAGAGTTTCCTGGACCAAACTAGGGGCAAGGAGAGTTACCAGGACCGCACTGAAGTAAGGAGAGGTTCCTGGACCACATTGGGGTAAGGAGAGTTTCCTGGACCACACTGGGGTAAGGAGAGGTTCCTGGACCACATTGGGGTTAGGAGAGGTTCCAGGAACCCATTGGGGGGGGGTAAGGAGAGGTTCCTGGACCACACTGGGGAA
>JACXGJ010015140.1:0-13890 GCA_016801105.1 Esox niger | reverse complement strand
TTAGATGTTGAAAATATTTCGAAAGAAATATTATAAATATATAGGTGGTGGCTACTTTCCCTCTTCCTATATAAAATCCATAGGATGTCTAGAAAAGTCTTAAGTAAGTAAAATAATAATAATTATTATTATTATTAAGCTAAAATGTTACTTATCTACAGCATATGTCTCAGTTATGTGTGTGTGTGTGTGTGTGTGTTTGTGTGGGAAGGGCTGCTGCCTGATGTCACTGGTATTATAGTTAAGTCATATAACGACATGGTCCAACTGTAAGTTTCCTCACTGTGTGTCCAATGGAATATATCAATGTGATTTGTTTAATGTTTAAAAAGCAAACTAATATAAACAGTCATTCATAATATTCCACAACAGACTTTTTTGTAGAATTTATTTCTGTTCTCACGGGATCATAGCTTTGTCTTGCTACTGGTCTATAAACACTCCACAACCTTCAAGCAAAGAAAAGGAATTTATGATGCAAAGAATCTACCAGTATAGTAAGCTGTTCCGTAGCAGTATCTACTTCTTAAAAACAAATAGTAAATTAATATGAGTGACCGAGTAATTTTGTTCATTTGAGTCAGTAGTGCCTACCGCTACCTCCCCCCAATGAATGCACTTCATCATTATGCCGTTTACATGTCTTCTCTAACTACTCAAATGCTTGTTTTACTCTGATTTATCTTTGTCATTATCTTACATTAGGCTATGCATCCAAATATCTGTTGACTGACTGACTGACTGACTGATCACCCCTTGTTAAATTGCATAGTGGTTAGCAAAGCGGACCAGCAAACTGTAGGTCCCATGTTCAGATCTCCTCACAGGCAAACCGATGTACGCATTATGAATTATTCCATGTAGACAAAAACTTTCCTGGCTAAAATCTTCAGTATGTACGTTATAGTATGTCTGAAATAAAACAGTTTATGGTTATTGTACGACGGTTTCGAATTTCGCATCCATGATGCATTTTGGGTCAGGATAGACAAACACATTTCCTGGCTACAACATACAGTAGTTACGTTATAGTAAGCCTTAACTAAAATTGTATGGCCAATTAAGCTCTTGGAAACCAGTGGTAAACGCCATACAGTTCATAAATCCTATTTGTGGTGGAGGTAAACTTAGTAAGAAACCTTAGTCAGTTTAACTGCATCAATATCATTCACGAATGGCCTATAAGCTGTTGAAATGGGGAGACACAAGAGGCTATGTCGAATGTACAGCTCTGAGGTGTAATGGTTAATGACACAGCCTTCCATGTGAGCGACCCGGGTTTGAATCTTGAGAGGGCAACACTTTCTGTGGTGGGCCGGCTGAACTAGGCTTGCCTTGTTTCTTGTTAAATGGGTGTTTTGACTCTTTTAAAGATTACTAGACCTTTAAATCTTGGTTGTGGTACACCAAGGTTTGAGCAATATTTCTCTCGTTTAAATCAAAGTGCTGTTGCTGCTGTCTCAATGCATGTGAACAAATATAAGTCACCGAAATTGCGGTAAGCTTAAGGTACATTATCTTTAATAATGTTAATTGTGATAAAACAACACTCCTCCTGACAGAAAGAAGAAAAAACACTTGTTTCTGTGTTTTATAAATATATAAATATAACTATAAGTCCTAAATATTAGTAGTAATTTGACATGATATATTTTCAGTCCGACCTGTAGACTACTGCTGCATACAGTCCAGCATAAATAACATCTATTAACTGTGATCAATTGGGATTATATTCAAACTTGGGGTGACTATTCTACCCAGACCTTCTGAATTTAAAATGTTTTACTGGAATAAATAAAACAATAGCTATTGTAGACCTTGAGTAATTTCTTTATGGGATAGCAGCTGATTAAGCTACCAGATCAGGTAAAACTATGGGCCCAAGAGAAACATTTTTACAAAAACTATATCTGTTAAGCCACATTCCAAATCAGGAAGAATTATGGATACATTTGGGGAGGGAGATTTGAAACAAGCTTTTAAAGACATAGTCCTAAGGTTTTCTTATCTTCCTGTTATATATTAAGATACTATAAAACTACAAAGTAAAAATTTTCCCTTACTTGCACCCAGGGGATTTACCATACTTAATCCACAGCTACATTATATTAAACAGATAATTTACAAAATGTACAAAAATAGACGGTGTGTGTTCCCAGGAATTACTTCAGTCATCATTTTCCATTAATTGCAATACTACTGTGCTGCGTATGTGTCAACATCCATATAAAGTTTGTTTTGTTTGAGTGATTTAAAACAGCAATTCATCTTAACTTCATCCTACACAGGTATCTGACTATTATTATAACACATTCCCTGATGTGTTGACTCTGCTTCACACCCACACCAAACAGATAATTAAGTGATGCCTCTTTTCCCATTAAGCTACATGTGTATTGCATCTTATCAGCTGGAGTCATTTTGCAAAGAGGTAAAGAAATGGTGAAAGACAGAAGATAATGTGATGAAACATCCTGTTGAGTTTCAAAAAGGAGTGTTTCCATGTAAGCCAGGTTGGGTAGTACATTTTAATGGTACTTTCCAGTTACAGTATTTGCTTAGAATGTGGCCTTCATGGTGAAATAGCATTTCTCGATTCTTTGTTTCTTTGGTAAAAACCAATTTTGTTAAATCCCATAAAAGGGCAATTCTTACCATATTAGTTCTTAGTGAGCCTAAAAATACTAGGTTAGAATGGAAACAGTCAATTTAAAATACAAATAGTACATAAAGGGCAACTGCCGTGTTAGACTAGGTCTTGTTTTCTGTACCTTTCTGAACCTCACTATATAAAACAATGCTTTTGGGAAGAAAAGATGTGAGGAACGAAATCATACAGGGACACGTGAAAATTTGCTGCCAATTCAGGTAATGTACTTGATCTGTTTTTTCTCTAACCATCCATGTCACTGACTCAAAAGTTTAGTGTAACAGACATGCTTTCCCTCTATTATACAAGCAAATACAATCAGTAGACAAAAGAAGCACTTGCATCATTTGTTTAAAAAGTATGTAAACAAACTATGAACACAGTATTATGTCTCACTGGACAGAAAGGGGAAAGGTGTGCAAGGGTGCAATTGAAGAGCATGTAAAGGGTGAGGGGAACAAAGTGTATAGTGTGGTCCAATAGAATTTAGACAGTGACACATTTTAGTTTTTTGCTCTTTACTCAAGCAGTTATTGAATTACACAATTTAAATGGAAAAAAATTCCAAATGAATATGTACCATGGCTTTCAAAAGTATTCAAAATATTCACTCCTCTTGGACTAATTTAATTTTGAGGTATTGTCACTGATCAGCACAAAAAAGATAAATGTCCATAAAGTAAATATGTTTCACAAATGTATAATGCATTAGGAATATGGGATGAATAAGTGTTCACCACTTTATTACACATATACACTAGTAGCTGAATATGTCAAAGTACATAGTACAAAATACTATGTACAAAATATGCTTACATTTTATACAGCTCACTTGATGTGGACATTTTATTTACACTTTAACCTTTGTCATAATGTTGAACAACAACAAAAATATGTCACTGTTCAAATGTGTTTGGAGCTCAACGCTGTATATGAGTGTGTTAGTATGTTACTCACTCAGGCACTGCAGACCATGCTTTTTGTGCAGAGCCTTACTGCACAGCGAGCAGGTGGCAGAGCTAGTGAAGGAGCCCGTCACCAGCAGATGCCCACTGCTACTACAGCCACGCAGTATCTCTTTCTCTTTGGGCTCCCTGTCTTTCTCCTTCCCTTTGTCCCTCTGCTGCTCTTTCTCTCGGTTCTTACCCTGCTGGGTAAAAAGAAAAAAAGAAGACAGACTGAAAATAATGTCAGCTTTCATCTTTAATGCTTCTTTTGATGTTGGTCTATTTTTTATACAACATTGTGACTGTACATGAGGTTGGATAACAGTAGAACAGGACTGATACAACAATGAGGTATAAGCAAGCATTAATACAGAGGGAATGTTCCATAGCAACACATCTGGCATGTTTGAAAATGCTTATACTGCTGCCAATATTTTTTTGTAAAGATATTTTTAAAACCACTTTATTTTTAGTTAAGTAAGAAGTTGGTGAAAGTGTGGTAGTCTTCTAATATTAATTTACCCCTTAACACTCCTCTGACTGTCACCATGATACTATGTCACATAAAACAAGTAGTTAAAACCACTGTTTTGTAAGGTTATGTCATTTCACTTTCTGTTCTCACTAGTTGTCAAAATAAGATTGTACACTCTGGTGCGGTGTCCCATCGCAATAAATTATTGTGTCAGCCATACTGATAAAATGAGTCTAACATAATAACTATAACAAAATGCAAGGAAAACTATAAGCAACTGTAACATAATTTAACCTTGTCAGCTGCATGAATATGAAAAAACTGACAAGTAGCAATGTTGTATTTCAGTATGTGTTGTGGTTTGACAACACCAAAATGTTCTGGCAGTGATGGAGATGTGCACATAGAGTAGAAGACACACAGCATTCGGGATATAACTGAGGTAGTCGTAATGACAGTATATGTACTATTATACATCTCGGGATTTATGCTATCAGTGACTCTTTCCAATCACCATATCAGGTTTCTGCCGATGATGAAATAAATTGAAAAGTGGACAGACATGCCCTGGTAGTCAAAAGGAGCTCTTAAGTGTGTTATTGTTTGACAATTAAATGAAAACGTCATGTCTGGTTGTGTTCATACACAGGGACAAAGTAATATCCAACAAACATTACACAGGCCTAACTACTAACTAGGCCTAGGTCAACAGAGATGATATGCTAAAAATGTGCTCTTGCCTCTATGTAATACAACCTCAGGCAAACATTGTAGTTCCAATGCAAGTAAGAAATGTGATCTACATTTCCTCTTGGTTTTCATCCATTCATATAATAAAATGATGTAATGGCTTTCACATCACTGACTTAATAATATTGCTCAGAACAGGATTCATTGATGTTCATCTGGTTTTTCCAAATCTACTAGTATAAGCCAATTATGTTATCAGTTGCAAAGGGCTTGAGAAATGTATTGATTTATCAGAATAAGAGGACCTGGAAAAGACCAAATTAATGTCTGAGCAGTTTGAGCCAGTAATTAAAAAGTGTCTATTTACGTGAAATAGGGGATGACATTTCAAATGAATTTATAAGTAGACTCACTTCACTATTCACATTGGAGTTCCACAAGGTTTGAGTTTGTGTCCTTTAATGTTCACTCTGTACATAAATGATATCTGTAACTCTAAGGGAAATTAACTTATAACTATTAACTTATAACTAATACAGATATCACAGTCCTGTGTGCTATCTGCCCTCTGATTTCTATTGCAAAATTCATTCATGGGTCTTAGGCTAGTGCTAAATAAAAGTAAAACAAATGATGGTGCCTTTAGTAAGTATTAGCCCCCCTTTACAATTATTCTTGTGTTACGGATTACATTTATAATAGATAAAATACATGATTTTTACCATTAATCTACACCCAATACCTCATAATCACAAAGCAAAAACACATCAAATCATTTTATAGTATTCAGACTATTTTTTTCAATTATTTGCAAAAGCACCTTTGGCATCAATCAAGCCTTCAAGTGTTTTGGGGTATGCCTCTACCAACTTTGCATAAATGATGTGTGTAGTTTGAAGTCTTTAGGTCCGCTGCATAATGGATACAGTTGTCTTCATGGTTCCTGGTGTATTTTGTTCCCCACAGCTTTCCCAAATCCTGAACAGTCCCCTTCTTACAGCTGCTGAGAAGCATAGCATGATCCTCCTACTAGCATGCTTCATCGTAGGAATGGTATTAGCCAGGTAATGAGCAGTACCTTGTTTTTGACAGACATCGCTAGAAATTTTTTTGTCTCATAAGACCAGAGAATATTTTTCCTCATGCTCTCAAAGACCAAAAGCAGCATGCCATGATTTTTCCTAAGCAGTGGCTTCCATTTAGCAACTCTACCATTAATGCCTGATTGATCCTTGAACTGTCTGACTGCCTGCCCATTGTTAAAAAGCATAGTGGTTAAATATGTGGATTGTCATGCAGGTGACCGGGGTTTGAGCCTCGCCACAGGCCAAACATATTTGGATTTGTTCAGATTTATATTCAACTTTATTGTCATTGGACAAGTACAAGCACAGTACAGTACTATGCTGTTAGCTTTGCACCAGAAGTGCAAATAGAAGAGGGTAGAAAATGTATTAAGTATATGTATATTACAAGTAGAATGTATGGATGTGTAATGAAGGCAAATGCAGTACAAATGGCAATACTAAATGGGCAATTAAGACAAATAGATGGCCGAAAATGTGCAAGTATTGATTATAGTGAATGTTAGGAGTGGGATAATAGTTGTACAAAATGCAATTGTAAATGGCATTCTAAATGTGCAATTGAGGTAAATTGAAGGAGTTGTTGAGGATAGAGTATAACTTTGTGTTATATTTCAATGCATCAGTGACAAACCTATTGCTCTTGTTTTCGTTGCATTTACATAGCATATTTCAAATTACATAGTGATTAGCTATTCAACTGTCTATTTGTTTTCTATAGAAATGAAAGAGCCATGGACTGATTCAAGTCATTGTTTTCATTATAGGTACTGTATAGCTATTAAATAGCCATCCCAAACAAATCAGGCATTAGGATTTGATCAGGACAGGCAAGAACTTTGCATTATATTGCGAAGGAGGAACTGCACCAGCGACAAACATATTGCTCTCGTTTTTTATTTACATTGAATAGTTCAAAGGGCATAGTGGTTTGCTATTCATCTGTCTATTTGTTTTCTAAAGAAACAAACCAGCCATGGAGTGATTTGAGTTGTTGTTTTTGTTACTGTTTAGCTATTTTCTAGCCATCCTCAATGTAGCGTAGTGGTTAGAGATTTGGATTGACACATTGGCGACTAGGGTTTAACTGACACTGAAAAGTAAAAAAATGTAAAATGCTTTTCAGACAGATGCAAATAGCTAAACTATTGAGGCGTGACCACCGGCCAATCAAATGTGTGGTTGCAAATAGTCAACTAGGGTGCAAATTAACACATGAAGAAAATATGCAAATTAACTGCAAAAGATTTGAGAAGAACTAAACGTGAAGCTACCATGAACCCATCATCCTCCAGTGCCATCATATTCCAGAACTGCAACCTACCTGGAGTGTCCAGAAGTACAAGGTATCAAGTGCACTGATTCATGGCCTAGGTTAAGAAGGCTGAAACACGACCACCACTGAATAAGATTTTAAATGTACTGCATAGTTTGCATAAAGAAATACCTGAAGACAGAAGGTTTTATGGACAGATAAAATGAGAGTGACTCTTGATGGACCAGATGAATGTAACCGTGGGTGGATCACTAATGGATATATGGCTCTCAGGGCTTGCCATTGGCACCCGCCTTCCCGCCAAATGCGGGTAGATTTTGGCTGTTGCATGTAACGCAGTCCCTCTGACTAGCCACTTTGGCGGGTGGCATTCTATATATTTCTACACAGGATTTTTTCTGAATTCAAAGCTCAAAGACAACCGCCATTCCCAAAATCTAAAATGACGGTAGGAGGAAAGTTTTTCCATATTTACTGTTGACAAATGGGTGTGTTTCATACACAATTCGTGTATTTTAATGGGCTTGGGCGGGTAGATAATTTTTTCTGGAATCTGCAGCAGAATACAGTTTATGGACAATGAAATCTGCCAATCTTGCATACAGGAACAGGCCGGTCCAGACATCACGGAGATGAGTACTAATGTCGGAAAAACCCAAGCATGTGAAAATATTCCATTACAACGTAATAACCTCACACTACATCTAATCCGCATAAAAAATTTTTTACTTTTCAGGCGACATATAACTGGACCTAAAATTACAGACTTATTTTTAAAGAGAGATCGCGAGACAAAAGAAGATGACTGGTGAAAAGGCCATCAGATTAGGTTATGTACTATCACCAAAATCAATAGCCTACATATGCAATGTATAGAGTTAAAAAAATATAATTAACATATTTTAGTTACTAACAATATAAGTATATAAACGTGAAAACGCTGGATCAGCGACACAGCAGAGCCCAGTTCAGTTGAAAGAAGTCGAGGGAGATTAACGATGGGGCGTCAAGGCAAGCATGGGGAAAAATTACTTGACAAGGCTGTAATAAATACAGCTCTGTTTCGTCTTTATTAACAATGACATAGAATAACAAAAATAGACAACAATAATATTGACTGCGATTAATTATAAAGCTGCTGCTGATTATTTCATATTTATTTATAAATAACTTAAAAGCTCTAGGTTATGTTAAGAATAAATATATTGCTTGCATATTTTGGTTGATATCAGGAAGGATATTGTAGGGTGCATTAGCTGCTCAAGAGGACATGGACAACGGGCAGATTTAACATAATAGTTGCCTTTTTCAAGTGTCGCCACATTATATAAGGTATTTCATAGAGGGATGTCCGGTAGAGTAGGGTACCACCTTTGCCTAATAGTGACTGAACCATTGAACACGACAGGCTAAGACTTGGCACACCATAGTCATATTTTATCAAATAAAACGTAATTCCCCAACAACACAATGGTGACTAGGGACGTTAACGTCAAGCGTTGACGGCACCACTTCAGTCAGGCGCCAGCCAGACGGAGGAAGGGTACTGGTATGGGCTGCTATCATTAAGGATGAGGTAGTTGGACCTTTTCGGGTTGAAGCTCGACATAAAATCACCTCCCACACCTACTGCTAGTTTCTGGAAGATAGTTTCTAAGACTGTTTGAAGAAAGTACCAAATCTAAAGTAGATGGTGAAAAAAAACATATGGCTTCGGGTAAACTATTAATTTGAAAAAAAAAACGAATGCGTATCCTGTGTATTTGGCCAATGATGGGAGTTCCAGATTTAGCACCACCCACATGGGAAAATCTAAATATCAGTTGTTTTTTATGACTTCCGTTCAGGAACGAGGTAACCAAAAATAAAAATAAATAATTTTCGGAAAAACGGTAAGATGAGCTGTTTGCTCGTCATTTCGTTGTCCAGTTTAAAATAACATATGAACGAACGGTACCCGGACCCTATACACTGGACGTGTACACTAGTGTTTGAAATAACACATTTTCGTAGCCTATTCACTAGCCGAAAATGTTTTGTATTCTTCCAACCCCCCCTCTTCGTGTTAGGCTTTGTGGATCTTTTGTTTATCCGTTCACCTGGTTGCCTTTTCACTATTTGTGTAATTGTTCTTTTTGTATACTTTCATTTTTTTGTACTGTTATGGTTACAGACTCTCCACCGCAATACACTTGTATTTTGAGTGTAATTACTTTACCAGAAAAGAGAAAAAAATCATTAAACATATTTTGAAGATGAATTTGGCTGACAGCATTTTCTTTATTAAAATGTTCTATAGATACTGCAATAATATCATTACCCTGAATTATTTTTGCCATGATAATCGTGTAATGAAAATCTGATATTGTGATGAGCCCAGAGAAGGTTGCAAGGTAGATTTTTTAACTTTCATTTGTGGATGTAGTGATGTACTTTGTATACAAACAATGGTTTGCGGAAGTATGTCTGAGCCCATGCAGTGACCACTACCGAAATCTGTTTTTAATGCAGTGCCACCTAAGGGCCCGAAGATCACTGCCATCCGATATTGGTTTTTGGCCTTATCCCTTGTATACAGAGATTTCTCAAAATTCTCTGAATCTTTTAATTTTAATATTTTTTAGCATATCACAACTTTTGCAGCCACTGTCTCAACTTTTAGCTGGAATCAAATTCAAAGTGGGCATATTTATTTCAAGAAACAAAATGTCTCAGTTTCAACATTTGATATGTTGTCTTTGTATTATTTTCTATTGAATATAGGGTTTAAATGATTTGCACATCATTGCAATCTGATTGTATTTATTTTTAATCCTTTAAATGTTTTTACACTTAATATCTGGTTTCGATAGCAAATTTGTTTGTGTTGCTCACCTTGTCTTGTTTGAAGGAGCCGGTCATTCTGTTCTTCAGTGAGCTCAGTGTCCGCTTCACCTTTGTTCCCTTCACTTTTTCTGACCTGTCCTCCTCCTCTTCATTTCTGTTGAGCAAAAGAGAATATATTGTATTTTATAAAATATTAGTTAATATCTGACATCATCTTTGGCCCAAATTCTCAGTGAAATTTTAATGAATGAATGTTCAGTTTTAGTGATGTCATTTCAATGTATCTTAATCTTCATATACTGTAAAAGGAATAGGAGTCTGTGACTTACTCATTAGAGAGGAATTCGTACCAAGTGACACTACTTCCAGACTCCTTCCCCTCATGCCTAGTAGTTGTCTGCTTGGCTCTGTGAGAACAAGACATTGGTTGGATGGTAATTCTGATTTAATACCACAGCACTTTATTATTGCGCAACGCACTGAACATAAAATGTATTTGCAGGATGGGGTCATGCTTTATTGAAGCAGTTCACTCTAATTCTCAAGTATGTTCACAAGCAAGAGAAACAGCTTGAATCAAGTGCATTCATGTAGTTCAAGTTTAAACAAAAAATATATGCATTAATTATTATCAATATCTGTGTTAGAGTGCAAAGGCGGCTATCCACCCAGTGCAAGATTGTATCATGCTCATGCTAATTTCACAACATTTTTCCCAGCCTTCACACATGCATACACACTTTTTTCCATGGCCAGTGATTACCCAAGTTCCAACCAACCTTTCTCTATGAACCTAAAGGTTTTTGAGGGATGCAGGTTTATTGGGGGCTTCCAGGCCTCCCTGACCTCTCTACTCACCCATGGTACTGCTTTAGCTCTTGCAGAACTTTCTGTACCATCAGCCTAAGACAAACAAGACACTGAGACTAAGAATGGGTCTGGTTCTAACAACATCAGACCATTGGGGGCCGGGTGACAGGTTGCAAAGGATGTGATTTAGAGAACACACGCAAACATGTGCAGGCCTCACTTCTCGAATACACACACGCATACGCATACACACACACACAATCCCACACATGAGAAAAGAATCCATCTAAGGAGCTGGGAGAGGACTGGAAGAGGAACAGTCTAAAGACATACGACATGGAGCAGAGATGTCAAAATGGGAACAGGGAAATGCCTGTAGATTGTGTATGTTGGCGATACTAAAGAAAAGGATGAGAGGAATGCGGTACAAACATTGACCTTTTAAACAGGATTGGTTCACATGTTAATCCAACAAAGTGTTGTGCTTATCACTTCACCTAGAATTAAGTACAGTACACTGTATCAATATTATAGCGAAAACAAAGAAAATAGCGAAAAGATGTTAGTTGTTCAAGATCACCATGAGCCATGGATGCACCATGGAGGTAGCTATTTTTTTTGGTATGTCACATAATGAAAAAGGCATTACAAAGAAAATTCTTCATAAAAATACAAATGTGTAGGTTTCACCTACATAAAACACCATCAGCTTAAGCGCCAAACGTTTACACAAAAAGAAAATAGATTGAAATCTTCCCCAGAGACATTCAGTGGACTGTGTTAAGTATCTTACATATGAGTCTGTCCTTCTGCAGTGTGCAAGGCGGGTTCCTCTAGGTCCAGCTCCTCTGAAATACAACATTGGCACAAGAACATTTTCAACCTGTGTTATGCAATGAGTGAGGAGTAAGATGTTTTTCTCATTTGTTTTGGCTAATTTCTCCCATTTTCTTTTTTAAAACTATAAGTGCAAATCTCTGAACAATTAGTTTCTTGATCACACCTGATTAGAATTTCTCATTCATTCAAGAAAATTGCACATACAGCTGTCTACAATTTTCACAATACCTACAGTGGGGAGAACAAGTATTTGATACACTGCTGATTTTGCAGGTTTTCCTACTTACAAAGCATGTAGAGGTCTTAAAACAAAAATCCAGAAAATCACATTGTATGATTTTTAAATAATTGATTTGCATTTTATTGCATGACATAAGTATTTGATACATCAGAAAAGCAGAACTTATATTTGGTAGAGCAACCTTTGTTTGCAATTACAGAGATTATACGTGTCCTGTAGTTTATGACCAGGTATGCACACACTGCTGCAAGGATTTTGGCCCACTCCATACAGACCTTCTCCCGATCATCAGGTTTCTGGGCTGTTGCTGGCCAATACAGACTTTCAGCTCCCTCCAAAGATTTTCTATTGGGTTCAGGTCTGGAGACTGGCTAGGCCACTCCAGGACCTTGAGATGCTTCTTACGGAGCCACTCCTTAGTTGTCCGGGCTGTGTGTTCCGGGTCGTTGTCATGCTGGAAGACCCAGTCACGAACCCATCTTCAATGCTCTTACTGAGGGAAGGTTGTTGGCCAAGATCTCGGAATACATGGCCCCATCCATCCTCCCCTCAATACGGTGCAGTCGTCCTGTCCCCTTTGCAGAAAAGCATCCCCAAAGAATGATGTTTCCACCTCCATGCTTCATGGTTTCGATGGTGTTCTTGGGGTTGTACTCATCCTTCTTCTTCCTCCAAACACGGCGAGTGGAGTTTAGACCAAACAGCTATTTTTGGCAAACTTCAGATGGGCCTGGACATGCGCTGGCTTGAGCAGGGCGACCTTGTGTGTGCTGCAGGATTTTTATCTATGATGGCGTAGTGTGTTACTAATGGTTTTCTTTGAGACTGTGGTCCCAGCTCTCTTCAGATCATTGACCAGGTCCTGCCGTGTAGTTCTGGGCTGATCCCTCACCTTCCTCATGATCATTGATGCCCCACGAGGTGAGATATTGCATGGAGCCCCAGATTGAGGGAGATTGACCGTCATCTTGATTTCTATCATTTTCAAAAAATTGCGCCAACAGTTGTTGCCTTCTCACCAAGCTGCTTGCCTATTGTCCTGTAGCCCATCCCAGCGTTGTGCAGGTCTAGGGATAATTTTATCCCTGATGTCCTTACACAGCTCTCTGGTCTTGGCCATTGTAGAGAGGTTGGATTTTGTTTGATTGAGTGTGTGGACAGGTGTCTTTTATACAGGTAACGAGTTCAAACAGTTGCAGTTAATACAGGTAATGAATGTAGACAGGAGGGCTTTTTAAAGAAAAACAGGTCTGCCAGAATTCTTACTGATTGGTAGGTGATCAAATACTTATGTCATGCAATAAAATGCTAATTAATTATTTAAAAATCATACAATGTGATTTTCTGGATTTTAGATTCCGTCTCTCACAGTTGAAGTGTACCTATTGTAAAAATGACAGACCTCTACATGCTTTGTAAGTAGGACAACCTGCAAAAACAGCAGTGTATAAATACTTGTTCCCCCCACTGTACATGCACATGGGTTTCTGATCAAAGCTGATGAGTTGATTCTCATTGAAATGATCATAAAATTAAACAAAATTTGTTCATCTTTCACTATCCATTAAGCGTAACTGTTTATCAGTTGTTCACAACTTCTAAACATTCTTTCATCGTGTGAGGCATCTCATGCAAAATGATCCATTCAATTATCAAAATCTGTCAGACATCCATGTACATTTTACTAAAATCTATAACATGGAATGTTTGGGATATCTGCTATATTTGCAATTGATCTGCCAGGTGACATAGTAACAAAATAGGAATCGGCAGATTTCCTCCCTGGTGCATCACAAGGGAAAACATTTGATGTGATGTTGATGAAAATCTCTTGCCAGACCAACAGGAGAGACAGGATGTAGGATGTCCACCATGAAGATGGAAACTTGTAGTGTTATGTGTTATTTACAGAACTACCGCAGGATTTTTTATTGTTGCAGTTTTTTGGTTTTCATGGATGTAATTTAGTGATACATTTTCAGCTCACAATAGAGGACTTTATACAGTGCCTTGCGAAAGTATTCGGCCCCCTTGAACCGTTCGACCTTTT
>JACXGJ010015138.1:0-13925 GCA_016801105.1 Esox niger | reverse complement strand
AGGAGGGGGAGAGAGGGAGGATCAGTGAGAGAGAGAAGAGGAGGGGGAGAGAGGGCCGTTGGGCAGGCGTTGAATCATAATCACCCATCGATAGACAGGATGGAAGAGGGCTGCCTTTACCCACCCCCCTGCCTCCCGCCCTCCCCCTCCTCACCTCTGCGCCTGGACACAGAGGTCAAAGGGTGTGGGCCCCCCCGTATGTCCCCCAGGGCCCCCCTCCTTCACGTGCTCTGGTCCCAACCCTGGCCCTCCCGGTCCACCGCGGGCCGTTTCAGGTGCACTTAATATCTGCAGCAGACGCAAATTTGTCTGGGAGGCAAGTCTTCTGCTGCCACTCACAGTAAGCAGAGGCCGTATTAAATTTTTATATTTATTGACAATTCATTAGCATAATTGACTGAGGCAGGGTTTCTCTGGGAAGGTAGACGGCTGACTCCTATGCTTAGGGAGGGGTCCCGTGAGCCGCATTTGCAATTAAAAACGCCCGGGATTGGAATTTATTTATTGTGTAAATATGATGAGTGGATTTTTTTTTATGGGGCTGGGAGAATTCAGAGATGCACAGCAGCTTTTTTCCCCCTGATCCTTCTCATCTTTCCGTCTCTCCTCTCTTTCAGTCTTCATCTCTCTCAGCATCTCACACTTCTCTCTATTTCACTATCCCTCTCTCGGTTTCTCCCCTCCCTTTTGTTTGAGGCGAAAATTATTAGTGGTAAAATGTCAATCAATTTACATAAAATCAACTGTGCGTGAAATAACTTCAATGAAGGATTGGACTCTTGATGGCAATGCTCTGCGTTATGACTCCCTGGTCTTAAGTAAATAAAGAAAAATAGTGACAATACTCTATACCCATAAATTACAAACATATAGATATAGACAAGCTCAACAAACAGATCAACCTATCTTTAATACATCAGCAGGGACAACCAAAATGAAAGTGGGTGTTGAATGACAAAAGGTGAAAAAGTCAAGCATGTCGGTAAAGTTGGCTAACAGGATGGGTTGTATGGTTCAGTAACTTATGTCATAAAAAGGCCTTTAGTTAATTTTGCTCCACAGGAAGGATATTTTAATAAAAAAAATATTTTGCCCATATTGTGCCTTGTCCAAATTTCGTGATATCCAATTCATGGTTATGGCAAAACTCAGCGCAACACATTCCAGTCAGGTTTGGGAAAGTCAGAGACGCGCAATTTGCCGAGCAGTTTCGCAACTTCTCACGGTGCCCGCTAGTGCAACCCAGCATAAGGTGTCGCCACAGCGCGTTCAGACGAGCCAACTCTGTCCGACATCCGGCCCAACAACCGTGGACAGCGCTGACTCGGTTTGCACCGCCACAAGCGAGACCCCCGATCACTGATGTGGTGCAGCCAGGTCTCGAGGCTGTGACTTAAACCGTCGCGCCCGGAAAGTTAAATGGTCTCATAATATAACAGCGTTATTTAACGTGTGCCACGATGTCCATTCAACAGTGCTGTTTCTCCTTGCCTTTCATGTGCAAAGCGTGCGCCCATTTCAAAGGCCTGTCGTGCAGAGAGACGACGAGACCTCGCTGGTGAATGTTCTGCATCTCTTCTGTTTGTGTCGCTGGCTCAGATTTTTCCCAAGGACAGCCTGCTGGGATCGACGTGTTCGGCTGACAGTCTTTTTTGGGGGGTGGGGGGGTTTGGGGGGGCGTGCTGAAGGCTGCCGTCCGGCTGGGTGTCCTGTGCCGGGGCGCCTGCGTTTCTCAGCTAATTACACAGGGTGCACTGCGTTCGTCTCGCCGGTGGTACGGCCAAGCCACAAATGTTTGCGGAACAAGGTGGCAACGCCACAGTAATTCCCGCCAAGATCAAAAGTGAAATGTTTTGGAAATGCTGACCCTGACCCGTCTCCAAACGCATCCTGGCCCGACCCGTGAGTTATCCTGACGCAGACTCTCTCCTAGACAGCGGTTCAATCTCCAGTGTAACATAAGCTGCATTCTCTATTCAGTCCAAATCCTAGATTGTGAAGCCCTGCTGCTGTCACCCCCTGGCCTCATGGAGAAAAACAGGAGATAATGAACAGAGAGCCCACACCTAACCCCCAAACAACCCCCCCAACACCCCCACCTCCCCGATCTCTCCTCCACTGGCCCCCCCCCCGACACCAGCTGTTCATTAACCAAAATATGCAAACTAGACCTGGCCCGGCACCTCCCCTGACTCCCGCATTCTCCCCCGTTCTCCTCATCCTCACCCGCCACAT
The DNA here is from genome assembly GCA_016801105.1 of Esox niger. Taxonomy (NCBI): domain Eukaryota; kingdom Metazoa; phylum Chordata; class Actinopteri; order Esociformes; family Esocidae; genus Esox; species Esox niger. The sequence goes on along the minus strand of JACXGJ010015138.1, from coordinate 11,690 downwards.
TCTCCTCCTCATCCTCTTCACTCCTGCTCCTGTCCTCCGTCTTCCCGGCGTGTACGTCTCACGACCAGACCAGCCTTGGGGCGCTCTCTCTGTGTGTGTCTATGTGTGGGCCGGCGCGGGAGATGAGACCCGCTCACTTCCTTATGTTTGTCCGCCTCTCTCGCTGTCTTTCCTTCTTCCTGCCTATCTGTCCTTCTGTCTGTCTCTTTTTCAGTCTTCCTGACCCCTGATTATTGGAGTTTTTTGAGAAGACCACTCCTTTCATACCCTGCGAGTAAAGTGTGTCTTAAGTCTGTAACTGTAAACACAGAAAAAAAAACACTCCATAACTTCACACACACTCCAACTCACCCCGACTCTACTCAGACACTCCTCTCCTCCGCCTCAATATTAATACGCCCCCCCTCCCTCTATTGTTGGAGAACATTTTGTTGAAGAGCAACGTTTTGGAAACACCGCCCCATCAATAATGAAGCGCTCTCGTCTCGCTGGCAGGCATGCCTGGCGTTGAGAGACATATTCATAACGAGCAATTTCATCCCTCTCTCCCCGTTCACCCCCCCACCCCCACGCCCCTCCCCCTCTCCCCGCGTATCCCCCGTCCGCCCCCCCCCTCTCGGCCAGTGGAGAAACAGACTGGAGAATCACAAGTCCACGCCGTGTTGAGGGCCTCGTCAGCAGCCCGAGGCATCAGCACCTCGCGGCTCTTCGGGGGCCCACTGAGGTAAATCATCATAGCCCTTTTTTTTCTATCGCCACGACTACACCGGCATGCTTAACCGAGCGCTTTATTTATTCGCCGTTCGGAGACCTGCTTGATGCAAAAAAAAAAAAAAAAACATAAAATAAAAAAACATCGAAAATGCATAATTGATTATTCTGGTCACATTAGCTCCTACCTATAAGCGTAATCTATTTTTAATGGTGTGGTGACTGCGCGGGCGGCGCGGTCGATAGCGTTTTAAAGGGGGTTGATGTGCACGTGCCGACTGGCCGACAAAGTCTGGGGGGAGGTGGGGGGGTGGGCTTACCTGTTGGCCAGTGACCAGTAGGATGGAGCCCTCTTTGGCGTGCATCACCTGTCTGAAGATGTGGTCGAGGATGAGCAGTTCACTCCAACAGTTCTGGAGGAGCTTCATTTGATCGTCCACCTGTTAGTCAAACGGAGACACAGAGAGAGAGAGAGAGGTGAGTCCCACTTTAGTCCCCAGTCAAGGAACCATCTTCCTCTTGTGTTCAGGATGGTAGAATCCCTGCCGATTTTGAATGAACATCTGAAACCGTACTGTTTTAGAGAATATCTTAATAACTCTGCCACACACCATGGCGTTGTTGAGAAACAAATGCTTGGACATATCCTTAAAATGTTTCCACTACCAACTGCAATTGCTAATAGCGGCTAATTTAGTAAAAGGTCCATACTGTTATCGAGACGTTCAGCCGCCCCACCGAGCCAGGTTTAATCCCTCTGGATAAAACAATAGCACTAAAATGTTGACGCTAATGTTTTAGCGTAGCTCATGTTCCCATTAAGTGTCAGTCAATGTATATTCCCTTAATAAAAGGATACGGTCGTTAAATAAATGCTAACCTCCCTGCAACTGGTTAAAGGCTTATGATGTTGCATTATAATCCCTGAGCAATGTTTTCTTTCCGGGGGGGGGGGGGATCTAGCTCTAAGAACTAGCGGTTTCTACCACAAGTTGTTGACAAGTTTGGTGGTAGATTAACTAGTATAGATTGCTATTTCACAGGTGGAGATAAATAGACAACTTCACACACGATACTGCAGGTTCACACAGCCCACCCGCCAACCCCACCACCCCGGCGACCAAACACACCCACGCCTCAGCTGTTCTCGTGTGAACCTCGTCGCGCCACCCTCTCAGAGGGCCCTTGCGTGTCCTGCTTTGTCAGCGTTACTGGTTTGATGTGTGTGCGCGGTGCCACCGGCGGCTGAGCGATTTCCCAGCTCCCAGTGATTAAGTAGCCAGTTTCTCAGCGGCGCAGCGGGCGTTCACTCCCGGCCCCACGACTGACGTACACCGATGGGGTAGTTTGATACACCGCAACAACTGTCCTATTGTTGAGCGCCGCTACTTCCCAGGGTTCCCGGCGTCAATCATTACACACTGTAGCCACACACCCACACACACAAACACACACACAGACAACACAGAAAGGGCCCCATTCAGAAGTGGTGGAATGAGGAAAAAAGACACAGATTCCTCTCACCCCCTTTTTTCTTTCAACAAACAGTGTCACGACCGATACTATTTATCTGACCAATGGAATGACGTGGCTTATCAAAATATTTTTTTTTATGTGGAGGGGGTGTTGTTATAGTGAAATGTGCTTTGCATCTGTCTGGGAGAATTCTTGGTTTGACAGTAACAGTCAGTGACGTAAGGACTCAAAGACTTCAATAATGGTCAGAGAAGAATGCAGATCGATATGTAAACTGCCCCACTAACAGATACGTCGGCTGGAGAGAGAGTTAAGGAATGCTAATAGTGGAACTGTGTAAAATGAATCTATTTGTTTCACTCGGAGCTCTCTGACATCACTGAACTAACAGACATCTTTATCACCTTGAGTGGCCCTCTGGTAGTTTCACAACTGTTGTTGACCCTGATTGTTGTGACTGCAGAGGAGTTGTTTAGCCACTGCCAAGACATAACAGAGACCATTATCACTGAGAGGATGCTTGGCCGAGCGGATCACGAGTGGATCACGGAACCTCACAACTGAGTAGGCCTGTCTGTCTCTCGGCCTTTCTTCCTCTCTGTCTGCCTGTCAGTCTGCCTTGCTGCCTCTGTCTGCCTGCATGTCTGCCTCTCTGTCTATACGTCTGTGTGCCTGTCTGTCCGTCTGTCTATCTTTTGACCTTGCTGCCTCTCTGTCTGCCTGTCTGTCTGCCTTGCTGCCTCTGTCTGCCTGCCTGTCTGCCTCGCTGTCTGTACGTCTGTGTGCCTGTCTGTCTTTTGACCTTGCTGCCTCTCTGTCTGCCTGTCTATCGGCTGGTCCCTCTGTCTGTCTGTCTGCCTGCCTGTCCGTTGGCCTCCCTGCTTCTCTGTCTGTCTGCCTGTCTATCGGCCAGTCCCTCTGCCTGTCTGTCTGTCCATTGGCCTCCCTCTGTCTGTCTGTCTGCCCGCCTGCTTGTCTGCCTATTTGTTTGCCTGTCCTTCTGCATGTCTGTCTGTCTGCTTGCCTGCTTGCCTGGACATACCAGGGGACATGGTGTCTCATTCCTTCTGTTATCGTGTTGAGATGCAACAAAATACAACAAAGCTTCAGTGACCTTTACCATGACGCCTGACGGACTGGTGTACAGCACCCCCCATCTCATCTTTTTGGGTGGGTTGACCTGAGGCAACATACGCAAACAAAATTCAAATGCCATCATTAGAAGCATGAGACAGGGAGCGTGTGAAGAAGACGAGGATGAATCAGTGTACTCTTCACTGTACTTCAACTCTCTCATTCCTGTCTCCATCTCAGGGCCCCAAAATTACGTGAAAAACACCCTCTTAGTGACAGAGAGGGAGGGAGAGAGGGGAGAGAAAGAGGAGGAGTGAGGTGGGGGAGAGCGATAGGCTGGCACTTCAAAGCTGGCCTGTCAGGGGTCCTGGAGAGTGCTGGGGTCCTCATCAAAGAGAGGCATCCTAACACCGCCTGTCTGGAAACATCACTACAAGGGTTTTCAAACGATGGTTGGGGGGGCAGGGGATGCCGGCACAGCGACCGAGACAGGACGGGCAAAGCAAGCCGTGGAGACAGATGGACAACCCTTTAAGTGCCAGTGACACTGCCTGTTTCCCTGACGAGACTTTCCTTTGCACTGTCATACAGCTGAACCCGGCAAGTTCTGGATTTAACAAACTCCCCTTGTCCATCCACTGAGATACGAGGAGCGGTCTGACATGAGGGAAAGGATTGTTCCACTATCTCTGTCTTTTACATGTTATGTTAATTTCACAGTGCATCTGCTTAAGAAAAGGAGCATTACAAGAAGATTTTGAAAAGGAGAAAATAATTAGCCCAATAGCTTAAATTGATGTAACAGATTGAACCTGGAAATCTAAAGGGTTTACATATATTATAATAAACTGTCAAAACTGTAACTAACATCTGTCTGACACACAGTCAATTGAAGCTGTTGAACCACAGCCAATGTGGTACTAAGACAGCAACCTTTTCATGATGACTTTACAGTAGGAGAGTGTTGTTTCACCATGTTGTTTTAGTAGAATCATGCTTCACCCAACTGAGAAAGCTCTTCACTTACATTAAAACAAACCACTGTCACTGAGAATAACCACTTTCATTAAAACTAACCACCGTCACTGAAACTAACCACTGTCACTAAAACTACCCACTGTCATTAATACTAACCACTGTCACTGAAACTAACCACTGTCATTAATACTACCCACTGTCATTAATACAAACCACTGTCATTTAAACTAACCACTGTCATTAAAATGAGTTCATTCTAACAAGTGTTAGTGGTAGTGAAGAATAAATAGTAAATAATCATCCGTAATGTACATTAATGTTTATTTAACACCCTGTACTGTATTTCTGAGCATTTTGGCACGCGAGTAGAAAAACTAACCACCCAATTCTGTGTTGAATTGAACCCTCCAAGCAATAACGTTCTATCCTTGAATTCATGAAACAGTAATAATTCGGCTTTGGCAATGAAAGTGGTCGAATGCCCCCTTAAGAAGAGTATTATACCTCAGATAGACCCAAACTACTTTCAAACACACATTTAAGAGTATTTTCAAGGTGGGCTTTTTCAATGTTTTAATATTATCATTGCATGTTTTTTACTTCTTTTCAAGCAAGATCTTCTCTCAGCACTTGTAATGAAATATACATATCCTCACAGAAACCAATTTACCACCGTTACGGCCATTCAGACGAGAGGGATCAATGCCCGGATCAATCGCTTTGACCACAGCTTTTGTTCAAAACCACAAGCTCAGATTAATGTTTTCTTCTTCACAGACAGAGAGTGAGAGAGCCAGGAAGACAAAGAGACAGAAAGAGAGAGTGAAATGAGGAAAAAGATAGCAAGTCAGACAGAAACAAAGAAAAAGAGAGAAAGAAAAAAGGAGAAAGAGTGACAGAGACAGAAAGACAAACTGAGACAGAAACAGAAATAAAGAAAACAAGAGTGGGACAGAAACAGAGAAAGAGAGAGAGAGGAGGAAGAGAGAGAAGGGAGGAGAGGGAGAGGACTTCAGGGAAATAGAGACTATGAAATATACTGATTAAGAAAAAAACAAACCCCTCATTTTGAGGGAAATGTAAATTAATTGGGAACTGTATGTTTGGAGGACCCAACAGTAGTATTTATTCATCATCCCCTGCTATGAAGAGAACACTGGTAATTCAGATAATGGTCATGTGTCAAATTCAGCAAATGGGCTATAGCATATATTATAAAGATTTTTTTGTCTACAGCTTTCGTTCGAGTGCCAGAAGCATTGTTAAGCGTTGTTGAGTATCAGGGCCTAACGAGGATGCACAGCTGGATCTGATTTTAATAAGTAACTCAATTTTTGATGTGGCCTAATGAACAGATTAATAGAGTCTCCTTCAGTGTGCCTTAATGAACGCGAGTGAATCGCATAATTTTTGCACACAAACGCGGGAGTTCATCTTCCAAAATGACATTCAGATAAAATATAGCCAGCCTAAGATCTCTCTCGCCCCCCATTCTCCATCGTTTTCTCCCCTCTAGCTAGCTGGACGTTTATCAGTGTTCAGTCTGAGAATTATAGGTAGGGTTTGATGTTCACTTCAATGAGGGGACTCGCGAGTGTGGCATCCTTTGAGGCGTCCGTCGTTGGCATCTGTTCATCTGGTGGTGAACAGGGCCTTGTGTAGGACACTGTTCACCCGGGGGACAGCTAGCAATTAATTTACCTAGACCAGGTTCCCTTGCTCTTGGGTTGTCTCCCAGCCAGCAAAACCTTCAACACACACCCTAGAAGTGCACGGAGCTTTGATTACATGTTGTATGTTTTCTCATTCTGTCATTTTCTGTCAGATTCCCGCGTTTGGATTTAGCTATCTACGTTGAATGTGTTTTAGGATCATTGAGAAAGCCCTGCGCAGATATAGTGTAATAACGCACAGGAATGTCTCATCACAGCGCCTGATAATTCAACCAAACAACCAAACATCAAAAGCATAAACATAAACTGGATTTAATTATTTAAAAGACAAATGGGATCATCGCTTCCGCTAGTTCAATTTGTACGGTAATAACGGATGAGTAAAAGTGCCTCAGTGAGTGAGTAAGACTCTGGGATGTGTAAAATATGTGACCTCGAGGGGAACCGGCCTGCCAGGGAGCCCGGCCCGAAGCCTCCCCACGGACCGGGCTTGGTGTAAGGGAGTGAACTAAACCATTAGCCTGGCTGCCCTGGCTCTGTCTTCCACTCTCCCTGATCCCATGGACATTTCCTGGGTCGTTTATCGTGGCACAGCCTTCGTTTGGGCCTCGGGCTCACCGCCACCATAACCAGGGGTGATAAGCGTGTTGGGAAATGAGCAGGTGGCCACCGAGCTGGGCTGTATACGGTGGGTGTGATATCACGATGAAGGCTTCTCGGATAGAGATGGTGTTTTTGGAACAGGTGAGCGTGTTGCATTGGGTACATTATGTCTGTCTGTCTGCCTGTCTGTCTGTCTAACTGCCTTGTATCTGTCTGTCTGCCTGCCTGTCATCAGGCCTTTGTCATTCCTGTCTATCTGTCTAACTGCCCCATGTCTATGTCTGTCTGTCAGTCTGTCTCTCTGCCTGTCTGCCATCTGCACTGTGTCTGTCTCTCTGTCTGCCTGTCTGTCACCAAGCCTGCGTCTGTCTGTCCCTTGTTTTCTCTCTCTAGGTCTGTAGTTCTTCTGCGGCAGTCAGCCTGCTGTGTGGCGTCTACATGCCAGGTCCACCACACACATGCTTGAGCTGCGTCACCCCAGCACCTGTTCCCACCAGACATCAGGTCTGTCTGATCTACATCTTATATCAGGTAACTTGCTGATCGTATGCAGGCCGATCCCCTGGGCAGACAGTATGTCCCTCAACAGCAATAGAAATGCCAGTGTCCAAACTAAGCCCTCACAAACCCCAGCCACTCGCAAACACAGTTGTTTTATAGGTTAAACCAGATGAACAGAGCAGCATCGGACTTCCTTTAGTAGTGATGACATGTCATTACACTGGAACAAATACTCAGGTTTTCACATTACATAAATACATTGCATAAATACTTATTATCTCGTACCCCCACATACTAATAACGTACCCCTACACACTAATATCGTAGCCCTACACATTAATACCGTACCCCTACATTCTAATACCGTACCCCCACATACTAATACCATACCCCAACATACTAATACTGTACCCCCACATACTAATAATGTACCCCCACATATAAATACCGTACCCCTACGTACCAATACGTTACCCCTATATACTAATACCGTACCCCCATATACTAATACTGTACCCCTACATACTAGTAGAGTACCCCCCTATACTAATACCATAAACCTTCATACTAACACTGTACCCCTACATACTAATAACATACCCCCACATACTAATACCGTACCCCTACATACTAATACCGTACCCTGGCATACTAATACCGTACCCCTACACACTAATACCCCACCCCCACATACTAATACTGTAACCCTACATACTAATACCGTACCCCTACATACTAATACTGTACCCCCACATACTAATACTGTACCCCCACATACTAATACCGTACCTCTACATACTAGCACCATACCTATTTACCCGTACACATATTGACCCAGTTCTGGGACTAATATCAGCCACATTTTTTATATTAACTTTGAGTTTATTCTGATTTCTCTTGATATTTTGTTTCTCTCACTGAAAATATATTCCTTGTGTATGTAATTCATATCTTTATATTTTTTTATTCGATTCATATAAATTTTTGGTGCATAATACAAGTTGTTGCTGTAAAACAGAATTGGTCCTTAATCAATGTGCCTGGTTCTAAAATGTTCTAATCCAAATACAATTGTTGGCACAGGGCCTGTTGATGGAGATTTCGTTGAGGGTGGCACTGTGGAGAAGCGTGAGTTGTCACGGTGAAGCACACATTTTACCGGTCAACATGGCCTGGATGAACGATTAGATATTAGATATGTGGGCCTAAGAAATGAATGAGACAGAATAAAGCAGTGGTGAAGGCTTCTGATTGGCTCCGTGGGGTAGAACAAGCCGTCCGCCTCTTTGAGCAGTGCCGGTTCGTGATCGATACTGCTGAGGCACGCGGATTGATCAGTTCCCACGGTGACCGCATTAACGGACTCTGGAGGCTGACCCCTGACCCGTGGAACACACTCTTTGTTCGATTAGACCGCCACCCCAACTCCTCCCCCGGCTCCGTCCATGCCCAATGGCGAAGAAGAGGAAAGGCTTCTCTGATAAGGCCCTTCCAGTGTGGAACTCATCACGCCTTCACATTAATATAGATCCGCCAGAGAAATTAGAGCTCTCTGGTGCAGGGATACCTCGCAGACTCGGTCAGAGAGATTTTCTTAAGTGGGGCACATCTACATGCAAAAGCAGATATGTTTTGGTCTTCTCCTGGAGAAAATCAAACCTCCCCACGCCAATGGGAGGGAAAAAATGATATTTGGGGATGTTTTTAATAAATTAAATACAATAATAAATTATTATCAACAGTATAGGAATTATAAAGCTGACATTCCAGCCGGAACACACTGCCAGAAACTCGACTTCCAAAGAGCATCTTTAATGACATTGCACGGACAGAAGGGACAGTGAATTGACTGGATACAGACTGACAGAAATCTTTATCTGACAGCACCACGCCGGCTTCACAGAGTCCATCGCAAGAGTGAACAGTCGGTCGACTCTCACAAGAGATAAATACTAAGTATTTATTCGCTGTGTGCTGTCGGGAGAGTGTCTTGTTGTTCTCAAGGTCACAAACGAAAGTATCAAACCCTTCCTCAGATTCCAGACAGGGGCATTTGCAGACCATCGCATGCCGGTATCCTAGCTCCTTCTTCCCGATGAATAAGCATTTGAAAGATACGAGAGAAAAAAATCAATAAGGCAATAGAGGACCTGGCCAGAGAGATGGTAGGCTTTTCAGGAGACATGTTTATATATGGTGCTCTTATTGTTGACTAGCTTGAGGTTCTGCTGTAATTAAACCGCAGGGGTACACCGAGGACCGGGTGTGCCTTCAATTAACAGCGTCATCGGCAGGGTGCCACGTCACCAACGACAATGAAGATTCACGTTTTGCTTTCCAGATAACCCTAGGTGTTTCGTAGCCCGGTCCCGGACCGGACGGTGCTGGCGTCGGGCCAAGGAAGCGGCGCGGGATGGCAACGTTGGCCGCCGTTGCCACGTTCGCGGCACGCGTCCGCGAGACGCCCCGGCGAATTCGCTGCCTGGCATCTCCAGGGCTCGAAGGAGAGAGGCTATCAGCTGATTGCCAAAAACAGAGCAGGCGAATCAATTAATGGCGTGACTGTTAAGCCCCTGGCATGTATGGAGCCGGCGGGAATCCCACCCCGACCAGCCCTCCAACACACCCGCCCGGCTGAAGTACAATGGGAAGAAACTGCCTGTGAAATGAGTTTGTGCTGCGAGACCTGTGAGACCTGAAGAGTATTGATCTGCTCTACAGTGAATCTAGCAGGCAGTGCTGTGCATTAAGAGCCCGGGACTGATCGTCCGGGGGGGGGGGGCCCGTTCATTAAACCTGGGACTGATCTATTGAGGGGGGGGCTCATTTAATTTTCATTCCATGCATTGTTTAACCTGATTCTGCGATTTATGGTTATAGGCTATTTTATGGTATGGGAGGATGTCGATATGTGAGCGTGCGTGTGTGTGTGTGTGTGTGTGTGTGTGTGTGTGTGTGGAGGGGGGGGTGGGTGATGAACATATAGGAATCTCAACACTCTCCTCCACCACCACAACCACACTCGTCTATTAGGGTTCAGTTGCGAGGGGATTCACCAGCCTGGTAGAGTAGACCAGAGTGTCCTTTTTTAAATGCACAGACTAACGGTTCAATCAGAGGAACAGACACAATCCCATTAGCACTGAAAGAGAGTCCGGCTCCGCCCGCTCACAGCAGGGCTACTCAGAAAGCCGCTCAAATCAATGCATTGATACGAAATTAACATCTGAAATGAGCAAATTGATCTATCAATTAGATACGCGGCGAGCTGCAAACCGAAGCAGGACTGCGCGAAGGAGCCTGGTGACGTGGGAGAAAATGGCGTAGCTAGGGGTTGGTGTGGGGGTGGATTCTTCTCAGAATACCGGAGCACCTCTTTTATCGACTGGTCATTGGGATGTACGGATCGGAGTGAGAGTCTGGCTGTTACATAACTCTATTAAGAGACTAAAGTTCAGTTACAGTTCTTTCACCCTGTGTGTGTGTGTGTGTGTGTGTGTGTGTGTGGGAATGGGTATGTGTGTGTGTGTGTGTGTGTATGTATGTGTGTGTGTATGTGTGTGTGTGTGTGTGTGTATGTGTATGTGTATGTGTATGTGTGTGTGTGTGTGTGTGTGTGTGGGAATGTGTATGTGTGTGTGTGTGGGGGGGGGGTAAGTCTGGAACAACGTGTCTATAAGACTGGGAAGCTGGGCTAAACTTGACACTTAAAACAAATCTCTACATTTACCAGCACCCTGTTCAACTCTCTGGTTTTACTGCCCTTGTCAACACGCTGAGCGGGGCAGATTTTGGCACAGTTAAAAAGTGCCGGGTCTTGAGTCCAGAAGGAATAGTTGCTTTATACTGTAATTGTAGCAGCTGTCGTGAAAAATCCCCTTTTATGCCCCCTTTAAGAGGGCAATCTGAACAATACACTGTTATATTCCCTATTATTAGGCTATACATTAATTTAATGTGTGGAATCATTTATTTCTTCTCCATGCCAGGTTCTAAGCTGCGAAGAGAGAAACTAAAAAAGGAGAGATAGACAGAGAGAGAGAGAGAGAGAGAGAGAGAGAGAAAGAGAGAGCAAGGGGAAGGAAAAGGTAGAGCCACAGAAAGAACAGGAAAAATAAGGAAAGAACAGCTTAAAAAAACACCCTAATGAACAGGTGGTTTTATCCCACTTGAGCAGTCTGAGATAAAGCCATTTACCGGCTGCACTGCGGGACCTGTGAATTTCTTGCTTGTCGTAACTAGCGCTCGTGTCTGGCATTAGCCCCTTTTGAAACACACATCATTCATCAGAGCGTAGATCCAATCTACACTGGTTAAATAAGAGTCCGTCCCCCTAACGCCCCCCTCCTCAGAACTCTGTCTGTACAGCAGAACAGCTATTCTCACTCTCTTTCTACATTACTATCACTCCTTTCTCCCGCTCTCTTTCCGCATGTCCCTCTCTTTCTCTCTCTGTATCGCTTTCCCTCCCCCTTTTCTCTCTCTTTCTCCATCTCTAGGTCCCGTTCTCTCTTCCTCTCTCCCTCTTTTGCTTTCTCACACTCTTTCTCCCTGTCCAAACTCATCTCCCTGTTCTCTCTCTCTCTCTCTCTTTCTCTCTCTCTCTGCAAGACTGCCTTACTGTCCGCGTGTCCAGAATAGATGACAGTAAATAAGAAGCAGAAATAGGACAAC
>JACXGJ010015137.1:0-13891 GCA_016801105.1 Esox niger | reverse complement strand
CCGATGACGGAGTCTGCCTAGAAGTCTTCTGGACCTGGAGTTCTTCTCAGGCACCGATGACGGAGTCTGCCTAGAAGTCTTCTGGACCTGGAGTTCTTCTCAGGCACCGATGACGGAGTCTGCCTAGAAGTCTTCTGGACCTGGAGTTCTTCTCAGGCACCGATGACGGAGTCTGCCTAGAAGTCTTCTGGATCTGGAGTTCTTCTCAGGCACCGATGGTGGAGTCTGCCTAGAAGTCTTCTGGACCTGGAGTTCTTCTCAGGCACCGATGGCGGAGTCTGCCTAGAAGTCTTCTGGACCTGGAGTTCTTCTCAGGCACCGATGACGGAGTCTGCCTAGAAGTCTTCTGGACCTGGAGTTCTCCTTAGGCACTGATGGCGGAGTCTGCCTAGAAGTCTTCTGGACCTGGGGTTCTCCTCAGGCACCGATGGCGGAGTCTGCCTAGAAGTCTTCTGGACCTGGGGTTCTCCTCAGGCACCGATGGCGGAGTCTGCCTAGAAGTCTTCTGGACCTGGAGTTCTCACCCAGACCGGATGACAACACTAGCTTCCCAATCTAAAGTCTACTTCATTCATTACGATCGCAGAAGTTCTTGGGGCAAAGTCCACCAGATTTAATCTTCTAGTCACTCTTCTATTCCTCATTAGAATCTCACCCATTCTGTTCATACAATTCATACAAATCAGGGGTTACACCTAGAACTGGACCCTGAAGTTAATTCTTTCCCTTGGCTTCTGGTTTGTCATGGGACACCGTGAGAGATGGGGTCCGTCTGTAATTATTAGTCCACCCAGCAGGTTAGGGGATTACAAAGACACACAGACTGTTGTTCTTCTTTCCGCTCAAGGATAGGGTATTGGGTTTTAAGATTTGTTCCCAAGGAGTCCAAAGAGGCTTGGAGAGGGCTGAAATGATTATGGTATTATATGAGTAGGCAAATTAAACGCGCTTTAGCTGAGAACAAGATTCCATCAGTGGAGGAGATGATAGTTTCCCCACTCCATCAGATGATGTCTACATGTACTAAATTACCCTCTAACATAACTAGATAGTCTGTATATCCTAATGGAAACACTAATCCAAATCTGACCCTAATCTTAACCTAACCTCAATAACCTAACCTTTATGCCCCCAAGTAAGATGAATGTAATGGCTAATACTAAACCAACCCACACAATCTAAAGCTAACCCTAATTATAACAGTTGCATATTATTAAGTTTTGCCTTCAAACCTAATCTTTGACAGAGAAAACCTTCTGGGGAGTGGTTTGAAAACTTTGTGGGGACTGAAAAGACAACCTTGTGGGGACTGGCTTGAAAACATTTTGGGGACAGGCTAGAAAACCTTGTGGGGACTGAAAAGAAAATATTGTGGGGACTGAATTGACAGATTTTACTACCATTGACTTCAGGTCCCCACATTTATCACTAAACCGGGATCACACGCACACAGACAAAAACACACACACATTGATGTCAGCTGAAACATTCATGATGAAATATTTATCATGTCTGAGGAGTCTGTCATCTGATCTGCTTAAACAGATAAACATACAGTAACAGTGCAGTCAAAGAACTACACGTGCTCCCAAGAGACAGAAAGAGATCGAGAGAGAACAAGAATGAGAAAAAGGGTGAGGGAGAGTTAAGAATTCTGCGATCACATGACATTATTGGGTTTGACATCTTACGGCATCTCTCATGTTCTCCATGCGACACTGACAAGAAGAGATGGGCATCTCGATGACTGGTCCTCGTCGGCTTTCTGCGACCGCGTGTTGACCGTTCTTTCACTGTCTGCCCCCGCGGTCAGAACACGTTGTGGGACACAAATTGGTCCACAAGATGTTCAGAGGTTGTACCCCAGGCACGACAACACTCCTAGAGGCAACACTGCTGCTAGCTGGTCTGAGGTACAGTGCCGCACGTCATCATCAGTCACAGGCATCAGTTCACGATCACTACTGACTCTACGGGCCGTGTCATATGGAGGCTTCAGAAAGACATGTTTAAATACGGTGTTGCTCTGAAAGCTATTATGTCACTCGTTTATTTCTGCCTCAGTAGAGATGCTGTTCATTAATCACTCCTTCCGTGCCATGCTTCTTCACTCTGTCTCACTCCCTCTCTCCATTATCATGCCGTTTATCTATTTATCTCCATCCTCCTCTTCTATCTTGCTGCCTAATAATGATTTCAAGCTCTTTCCATCATTGGACTGAAGGGATTAAATAGGTCTGAAGCTTCTATTACTCCTTATCCCCTTTCCTTTCCTGGGTTCACCTCCTTATTTCACCTCCTTATTTCCAGACATCCTTTCCACAGGGATCCACTCACCTCATTCTCTGCATCCATCACCTCTTGCAACCATCTCTCACTCATTCTCCTCTTCCTGTGTTATCTTTTACTCCTCTCTTATCTCTCCGTCCTTCTCTTCCTCCCTCATCTTTCCATCATTCTCCTCCTCCGCTCTTCTCTTACTCCTTCTCACACTCCTGCTCACACTCTCTCATTTGTCATTCCTCTTCTGTCATCTAATAATAATAATACATTATATTTACATTGCGCTTTTCAGGGACCCAAAGACGCTGTACAGAAGTGACATGGAACAGAAAACAAACAGAAACAAATGAAGCACTATGAGAAAACAAGGAAGATTGAGAGTGTGGGATTTGGCATGGCTATGGGTGGGGAATTTTGAAGATGGGGATAGTCTCAGAGTCACGGATGGTTTTGGAGAGAGAGTTCCAGAGATGAGGAGCATCTCTTGAGTATGACCTGTCACCAAAGCCTTTATGCTTGGACTTGGGGATTATGAGGTGGCCAGCAGTGCTGGAATGGTGTGTGTGTGTGTTGGATGATATGGAATAAGAAGGTCAGAGAGGTAGGCAGGGGCAATATTGTTTAGGGCTTTATAGATGATGTCTACATGTGTCCATCCTTCTCCTTGTACAGACTTCCTTTTGTGTCCCCCTTCCACTCTTCAATTGATTCCTCTCTCCTAAGTCTCTGCTTCCCTGCGGGGTCCCTCTCCTCCTCCCCTCATTTCCTCCTATCTCCTCCTATGCTCCCGCTCTGACATTGATCCTCTCACCTCTATGAGAGATTCCAGGAGTGAAAGTATGAGTGACAAGTCTCTGTCGCCACTGGATACAGTCCCTCCCACCCTCTCGGTTGCCAGGGTGATGGATGGGTTCTCTCTGCTAAAATGTTCTATCTCTATCTCCGTCACCAAGAGAAAGAAAGAGTTAGACATCACACAATGTTTTGCAATTTATATACCGTAGGCAATATTATTTGAGCCTGTGCAGTGAAGTGATATAGCCCAGGAAAAGGGCCTGTAAGGGCTTGTCACTGACACAAACTTCAACTTCCAACTTTACCATTTGGATCCAGAGGATTTTTAAACAAGAGACTGGAAATGCCTACTGCATTAACTTTCTAAAGAGTTATGTAACAGCAACCAACCAGAATTCTCTTTCTTCTAACAAGGAAAAGAGAAGTAGTGAGGAGAAATAATATGTTTATAATTTTAGAATATATTGTGTTTAGACATAAACACTTGGTTCTGAGATGACCTCATGCATGCTTATCATAGGTATAAAATCAACATTTCTCTCTATTTTTCAGACATTATCTCCGTTCCTGAACATCCATTATTTTTTCTACCTTTCCTCTATCCCTCATTCTTTCCTTTCTCACTCTTGGCTTCTATTCCTTCTCCTTTCATCGCTCTCATCTTGTGGTCTCCTTCCATACCCCTATTCCTTCACATCGATCTCTCCTCCTAAGCTCTCCTATTTATATCTCTTTCTCTCAGTCGTCAAATTCATTGGTGATTCTATTAACAAACCCTATCAGTCAGACACACAGGACTCATGACACATCATGCTCATTTTCTCCCAATGAGATGACATCACATGAGATTAAATCATTCAATTAGGATAATAACCATGGAAACAAATTATGCTATCCTTTGCATTTGGCAAAAACAATATTAAGTTTGAGTTCATTTAAGTAGAGGCAGTGAAACAATGACATAATGTCTGTGTCTAGTAATATAATTACATCTAGTGACGTCCTGAGTCAATAAGGATAAGAAGATACCTCTTTTGGGTTATAAAGGGCTTATATCATCCATGAATGCATTGAAGATAAAGCCTATTCGAGGACTAAAAATAAATTCCCATGGAGATTTTCCATTGAGCTTGAGTTGAAGTCAAGGGCTAGGCTTAATTTGAGGCCAGGAAACTATGCGTGTGATGTCAAATTATCAACACCCCAACTCAGCACCCTGATAGCTTTACAGACAATTACTTTTTCCTCAAATTTATAACCAGTAGTAGCCAAACATCAAGTTTTTTTTAAAGGAAAGACTAATATAAAACTCCCTTGACACTTGTCACAGAGATTGCCATCTCAGCCATTTAGTAATTAAACACCAGAGTTAGGGTATGCAAATCATTCAGTCATGATGATGTTGATGGTTAGCTAGCTACCTGAAATAGCAAAAGGTTCTTTCAACCCCCTAAAGTGGTCCATTACATTGGGCTATATAAAAAACTTGATGAACTTCTACAATCCTAATAACACACTTACTGTATGCATAATTTGCGACATTAAAACAAATATAGATTAAAAAATGTTGTGCCCAGATGTTCACGCCCACAGCTCCGTAATGGCATTGTCACCACAAACACACACAGACACACTAACATCCATTCACTCACATATAGCTAGCTTACACCAGTGACTATAGCGGTGTGACTCGGGGACTGAACCAAATCATGCTACAACTCTAGTAGGGTTGACTACTCTAATGGCCTTTTAACTGGACTCCCCCAAATGACTTTAAAACAGCTGAAGCTCATTCAGAATTCAGCTGCTAAAATGTTAACCAGGACCAAGAGGACAAAGCACATCCCTTCGGTTCTTAAATCTTTGCATTGGCTTTCGGTCAGTTACAGAATTTAAAGTGGTGCTTCTAGTGTATAAATCTCTGAATGGTTTAGGACCTGAATACTTTTCTGATATGTTTGAAAACTATAAACCAAGCAGGTCACTTAGGTCCATGAAATCAGGTCAGCTAGTAGAGCCCAGAGACCATAGTAAACATGGAGAAGCTGCGTTTAGCAGTTATGCTGTACACAACAGGAATAAACTATCACAAGATCTAAGACGTTCACCAAATGTGTCCATTTTTAAATCCAGGCTAAAAACACTTCTCTTTTCACGTGCCTATGACTGAGCTTTCAAACCTAACCACACTGTGAGCCTGTTTTTATAACAGCACTGTTTAGTATTATATTTTTTCTAGCTTCCTGTTTTATATTCTATTTCTATTTTATTATTCTGTGTTATAGTTTTTCTAGCTTTCTATGTTTTATATTTTATCTCAATTCTATTATCCTATGTTTTATTATTATGCTATTTTTATATTTCTCTTCTTAATTTATTGTGTTATTAAATGTACATCCTGCTATATTTTACCAATTGTAATGCAAGTTCTGGTGCTATCAGAGGAATACCTTCTGTGTAAATGTAACAATTTGGTGATGATGGATAATGCAAGGTCTTGCGCTGCTGTTTAGACATCGATGTAGGGTATTTTCTCACAAAAGGACTGACGAGTTTATCCAGGTGCTGGAGCGTGAGGATTGAGATACCGGGGTGGTACAGTAAACAGTTATGGTAACTGTAATTCACTGAGGGTGAATGTACAATGCATGTACAGACATGGCATAAATGTCCCCCTGGAGAGAGCCAAGTAAGACAATGATGCAATGATTATCTCACATAGGGACTGACGGGTTCATCTTGGCATCGGAATGCGAGGATTGAGATACCGGGGTGTTGAAGTTCATGCAGTCCCCCTGGAGACAGCTGAGTTAGACAAGTGTAACAGTCTGACTGTTTTAATTCAATTGGATTATTTTTATTTTCCCTGTAAAGCACATTGAATTGCTTCTATGTATGAATTGTGCTATATAAATAAACGTGCTTGATTGCTTACTTACAACTGATGTACTGTAAAGTTGGGGCTCTGAAATCAATATATTATACAAAGGACAACGGTAGCCGTTATACAATGGGTTTCACAAATACTATTAGTTTAGGACTTTTGAGATGCAGCTGCTGCCACTAATTCAACATGGTTTGCCTTTCAATGGCAGACCCCACTACAGGGCTGCCTCTTCTCCCCTCAGAAACAAGGTCAACCCCACACTCGTTTCGTTTCGGATTTTGGGGGCATTTTTGTTCTAGTTATATAGTTAAGCCAGACACACACCCCAGCACACACACCAGCACATACACACACACACACGCACACACACACACACACCGAGAATGCAAGGTTAATTTAGAGTAGTAAGTGTGTGTGTGTGTGTGATTCAAGTCTGACTGTGGAGTTGACCTTGTGTCTGAGGGACTGCTACAACAGTAGATGACAGAGCCCTGGGGAACCTGTCAGGCTTCACTGATTTGGATTGCTGAGAGTGTGTGTTTGTGTGTGTGTGTGTGTATGTGTGCTCTGTGACTGTGTTCTGTGTATGTGCCCTGTATGTAAAGAGTGTGAGTGAGGTAATGTCACACCTGATTACTGTCAGATTGCTTGTGTAGGTGTGTACGTGTGTGTGTGTGTGTGTGTGTGTGTGTGTGTGTGTGTGGATATATTTCCTAAGAGAGGTTGTCAGGACAAAGCTGTTGCCAATGCTAAACAGAGAGGAGAGTCCGCACTGTATTTTACACAAAAACCGAGGGGAAGTCTGTTTTCTGTGTGTGGTATAAAAATAAAAAAAGTTTTTCGAATTCTATACAATGTTTTTTTGAACAAGTCAACAAAGAAGTGTGAATGACCACATACTTATCAACCTCTAAGTACAAGAAAGTTGCATTGCCAGAATATTCAGCCACGCTGAAAGAACTCTATAAATCTAAGACTGTGTTTTTTAAACACTATAAATATATAACTGAGTGTAAACTTCATAAATATAAGATAATGTGTTTTTTAAACACTAAAACTATAAGACTATGTGTGTTTAAAACCTTATAAATACAAGACTATGTGTGTCTTAAACTTCCTAAATATTGAACTATGTGTATTTTAAACTCTTAAAATCTATAACAATTTATGTTTTGAAATCCATACATATATACGATTATGTGTCTTTTAAACTCAAGACACTATATGGCTGTATGGATTAATGTTTATACCACAGGGACATCACCAGATGCAGCCTGTTGGGGCATTAGTCTGGATGATATAGGCTCAGCCCCAAGGCTTTTACGGGCTGACATTTGCTTGACCCGAAATCTGCTGGGATTTGCACAGCATCTGTGGCAAAACACACCCACCTACCCACCATCCTACCAAACCACCTACGCACTTACTCACCCACCCAGCAATTACAGAAAATGTATGTTGATGCTTGTCATTATAAATGCCCATTATTAACGCCCATGCATTATATACGCCCATGTTTTTAGACCTTGAAATTGAAAGGACTGCAAGGGATCCTGGGTAATTGATGTCCAATGACCCTGCTGCCTTATAACAACATGCTGTGCCTGACAACCTGTATCTGTCTGCATTCATTTCAATAACTTTACAATACAAACGCACATCTCAATATCTATAACAGTGGTTAAAACACAAATCAAAATCATTACTGGTTTTAACCAGTTTACTTTTCTGCTTTACAGAGGGGAACAGACCAAAAAAAATTTAGAAATAAATCCTGATTCTGTTCAGACCAAAATTATTGGTAAACATTTTGGTTCCAATTTCCATATATCCCCCTCAGCCTATCATGTTTAGTACAGCAGAGACAACATTGATCCAGCCTGCCTTTGATGTGAAAGCTGCTCCACTTAACAAAAGACTGAATAAACATTTAAAAAGATTGTCTGAAAGGAAGTGGAGACAGTCCCCATGGTGTGGAGAAACCTCCCAATTATAAAACAGGCAAAACAAAGCAGACATTTGAAACACACAAACACACAAAAATGAATGCATGCCAGACACGACTGCACACCACACGCACGCACGCACACAAACACACACACACACACACACACACACACACACACACACCCAAGTATGCACACGTAAGTTCATGGAAAGTGAGAGTCTTTGACCTCCTTTGACTCAATCCAAACCATATATGTTGCTGGTTGGATCACAGGAGATAGGAAAGGACTAGTTAGACGTTCGTCTATGTGTGTTGATGTTTGTCCTGGACTGTCATCTGGTGGCCACCAGCATTGTCCTATGCAAATTTACAGTACATATCACCAGCCAACAGTGGTTTCTTACTACTCTTTAAGCCCACCACTCTGCTTAACCCATTCTCTTTCTGTCTCCCCCTCTCAAACCTTCATCCATTTTAATGTTGCTTTCTACTTACCTCCATCTTTATTTCCTTCACTTCCTGATAGTGTTTAAGTTTGTCTCCGTGGGGAGAGACGGGTGTGAGACAAACAGGTAGACAGAAGGACAGGTGACATGGGGAGCGTGGTGAGGTGGAGAGCACGGTTCAAACTGTTCTACAGTGATAATGAGAGAAAAAACAGGCGGATAGGTGTGACCGGTAAATTAATAATGGGATGCAAGCCAGACACACACAGTCACTCTCTGCCTGTCTTTCTTTTTCACACACAGAGACGCACACACACACACACACACACACACACACACACACACACAATGCACATTTTTTATTTTAGTATTTTTTTATTAAACCTCAATTTAACCAGGATAGGCTCACTGAGAGTGTCCCGGACAAGAGTAGACAGCCGTAAATCATAACATAAAATGTTTCAGAATACAATACAACAAATACAAGTACAAGTATAATCAACACAACTATAAGACAATTACACCATAAAGTCCATAATCAATGATTTAAAAATGCTAAGAGATATAAGACCTTTGGCACAGTAAGTTAAACAACATCCTGTGAGCGGAGACAGTATTTACCAAATGTTTTTACGAATAAATGAACATAAATATAAGAGCAATATACTCAATATGGCTTTGTAAACTACAGTGGCTAAATACCATTGGCTAAGTCTATGGGATGCTAGGGAAGACCATCCAACTCCAGCATATAAAGTGCAAGTGTGTGTAAGGGCTTGACATTTTAAGATAAATCTCAATGCTCCATGATAAAGGGAGTCAATAGATCTCAAACACTGAGCAGGGGCATTCATATATAAAATATCACCATAGTCCAATATAGACATAATGGTTCCTAAAATACGTTTTTTTTCTGGCTTTAAAAGAGATACAAGCCTTGTTCCTAAAATAAAATCCCAACTTCATCTTAATTTTTTTTGCAAGTTGAGGTATATGCAGTTTGAAGGACAAAGTATGTTGAACAGTATTAAAAGCAGTTTGTTAATGTTGAAAAGCTTTCTCTAAGGTCAAAGCAAAACAATAAATAAGTTCAGCATTTTGTACATTTTTATCTAGATCATTTATATAAAATGAACAGGAGTGGACCCAGTACAAAATTAAATGTTGTAATTCAGTATTGGTGTACTAGATTACCAACTGCTGATTTAAAATAGCCCATATAATAATAGTAATCCCCAATAAATTCACCTCAAGTTGAAAGGACTTGCTTTGGACTTGCTTTTGGACTCATGCACATTAATCGTGGCTTAATAGAGTCAGTTTTTATTTATGTGGGTTTGTGGAGGTGTGTGACTTTCGGTATCCTCAAACCGTCTACAGGCCTAGAAACAGATTGGAAATGGATGAGCCCCCCGTGTGAGGAAGATTACTGCATGATGGAGGAGAAGGCTGTGAGAGGCATGGAGGTTGCTTCCATTCATCCAGAACAATGACCAGCCCACTCACTTACCGGATGAGCTTATTATCCCATTGCTTCTTGTCAAGCTAACCTGGCTATAACGTGTCATTCTGTAGGGGAGGTTGAAATGTAGACTCAGCCCAGAACATGTGGACCAACATTGCCTTAAAACAATGAACAAGCCTGCAGGCTTAACCCACACACACACACGTGCTGGTAAATCTGAGAAGACACGTGCAAAATAAAGTCATGTAAGCATTCACACATGTAATGCCAACATGAGCTCACATTTTCAAGTTAGTATTTGATGTTTGTCAAGCGGGGAATACACATCTACGGACAAAGCCAAAACATATTTTTATAACGATAGTGAAGATGAACACGTCTGTTGCACAGGTTTTAAACAATTAGGAGAATTTCAGCATGGTCCCTGCACAAGTTAAGGTTAATAATATGGTTAGTGTTAAGGTTGGGATTTTGTATTATGGTTAGAGATAAGGTCAGGGTTAAGTATTCATTCAGGTTTTTAAGTCCATGGTTGGGGTTAGAGTTCGTTTTGGGAAGGGCTTTAATAAAAGAAGCATTGCCTCTTGATGGTCTTGAACTCTCCCCTTTGGTTTAAAAGTGAGTGGTCAAAAGAAGTGAGTGGTAAAAAGGAGTGGTAAAAAATTCAAATGTTTTCCCTCTAAATTGTTTTGAACCCAGAACCTTTGCAAAGTTGGTGGCACAAAAAAAATTAAAAATGAACTTTTTAAAAACGTTTATATGGTTTGGAATTCAGAAAATGTTATGTAAAAGTCATCCCCATCCAAAACTGCAAGTTGATTTAGATGTGACAGACCTCACCATTGTCCCTGGTTGCAGATTTCCCAAGTCATTTTGATGTTTTAACCAATATCTAGAATTGACCTTTATCTGCTCACAAGCTTGTATTACACACACACACACACACACACACACACACACACACACTCCTTTACCCACCACACTTGGTCCATTGTAGTCATTACCTCTAATACATGTCATGAGGATGTAGAGACCCATTAGCAGTTCTCCCAGGCTGTCATGTCTTCCCTGACATGGCTGTAGAATTACATCATCGCTGTGAGCTGTGAACTCCGCTCAGTGTCGAGGCCCTGAGATCATTACGTAACATCTACTTGTACACCATCTCTGAGTTACTATTACAGCAAAAGCATCATCTACAGTTATTACATCATCTTTTTTGTACAAAGGTTTTCTTCAAGGTTGTTCGC
This sequence comes from Esox niger, assembly GCA_016801105.1. Classification (NCBI taxonomy): domain Eukaryota; kingdom Metazoa; phylum Chordata; class Actinopteri; order Esociformes; family Esocidae; genus Esox; species Esox niger. The sequence goes on along the minus strand of JACXGJ010015137.1, from coordinate 2,817 downwards.
CTCAGTGTGTCTGTTCTGAACTGTCGTGCATGTGTGTATTTGTGTTCACCGATTGTATGTGAACTCGCCAGTGTCACTGTACATGTCGCTTCACCAGTACAGTCGTCATAGCTACCTATCTGTGGATATGTCCTATATTTGACTCATCTCATACCCTTTGGGGAAATTGCTTTGTTGGAGGAGATGCAACAGCAAACGTCAGCTAAGATCAGCTCACACTCCCCTAAAGCTAGTCTCAACCATGAAGGGGAAGCACACAGCAACGTATTCAGATCAGTGTTTAGGCATGACTAGAAGCAACGGAATCGTAATCCCATCTTGTTTGTCGAGAGGAGGTCAATATTGCATTTTAAAATGTGTTCTAAATTAAAACTGTCCTCACACTCATTTAGCATTTTCTTTTAAGCTTACATACAATTTTGAATTGTTTTAGGATGGTAATATTATACAGCTTTGGAAAAAATAAAGAGACACCTGCTTATTCTTTGTTGAAAAAGAACGTTTTTCCAACATTTTTGGAATGGAAAGAAGAAGGTGTAATGGTCTCTTAATTTATTCCAGAGCTGTAGATCATTTAGCACCGTTAGGATATAGGTAAAATAGTGAGCTATTTGACATGTATAAATGCATTCCATCCAAAACAAGTAAACCTTCTTACCTAACCCAATCTAGACCCTCTCACAATATCCAGACTAAACCCTATGATAATACCCACCATATTCCTTTTTCCTCTGACAATATTTCCCTCTATCACTGTCTCTCTGTCCCAGCTGTGCAGTCTAAATTAGAATTTGTGAGATGATGTATAAATCAGTGTGAAGCTCAGAGGTGATTCGTTTCTCTGAGGCCTGTGAGTACAGGTGTGAAGATCCAGCATCTTGAAATCAGTACATTGAGATATAATTTCCATACTGCAACTCCAGACAAACAGGCACAGAGCAGCACCGCTGGTTAAACAACGGGCATTATTATGACAGAGAGAATCTGTCACAATGGATAGACAGGGTCCAATGGATAGACAGGGTCCAATGGATAGACAGGGTCCAATGGATAGACAGAGTCCAATGGATAGACAGAGTCCAATGGATAGACAGGGTCCAATGAATAGACAGGGTCCAATGGATAGACAGGGAGACAGGGAGGGAGGTGGGGCGGTGGAAGAGGGAGATACAGAGGAAGGAAGGAATCAAGAGGAAGTTTGGAACCAGGAAGTACGGAAGAGGGAGATACTTTTCAGATTCAAAACAGCCTTTTGCTTTGAGGTATTCATGTTGTAGTTGACAATGTTGACACCAATGGCAAGAACTTCTAGGCCTATTTTTAGGGGGGGTTAGAGAAAAATACTGTGTGTGTGTGGGAGGGTTAAAGGAAGAGAAAGACTGTGTGTGAGGGAGGGTTAAAGGACGAGAAAGACCATGTGTGAGGGAGGGTTAAAGGAAGAGAAAGACCATGTGTGAGGGAGGGTTAAAGAGAGAGAAAGACCATGTGTGAGGGAGGGTTAAAGGAAGAGAAAGACCGTGTGTGAGGGAGGGTTAAAGGAAGAGAAAGACCGTGTGTGAGGGAGGGTTAAAGGAAGAGAAAGACCGTGTGTGAGGGAGGGTTAAATGGAGAGAAAAAACGTGTGTGAGGGAGGGTTAAAGAGAGAGAAAGAGTCTGGAGAGCAAGAGGTGATGAGATGGAGAGAGAGTGTGTGAGAGACAAGGAGAGGGGGTGAGAGGGTGAAAGAAACGTTGAGAGAGTGTATGTGAGAGGCAGAGGGGTGAGAGGGTGAGCTTTTGTGTTGTCCTGTGTGCTATACCATAGTTAATTAACCCATGTCTTCCTGTCCATTGTAATCAAATATCTTCTAAATTGCGGAGACATGATGATGCTAGTGAGGTAAAACTAACTACTGTCTCATGATCTCTCCTTTTCTCGTCCTCTGCTTGACCTCTTTCTGAGATTAAAGATAGAATTCCACAGACCAAAGCCAAGCCTAGCATCTCAAATCATTCAGTACAGTAAGTCCCTCTGGATAAGAACATTTGCTAAGTGACTCGAACGTAAAATGTAAATGTAAGCCGTCTGATCTTTTCCAGCTTATGTGAATGATTCTGTGATCAGTCTGGTAATTAGGAGGCTAAACACAAGTCTGTATGGGTGGTTGAAATCCAGTAGCTGGGCTCCTTCACCTCCACACAGAGCATCTAAATCCACAGTTTATATTCTGCTGGATTGTCTGCATTTCGCCCTGTAATCATCGGTCATTTCATGTGAATATTGAATACATTCTGATTTTATTTTCTTAGCAGTAAATGCAGCTCTATATATAATGACAATTTCTGAGAGTTTTCAGTTTGTAACCTAGCAACAGGTCTCAATACCTGCTGAAGGTTGAATGTGCCTGACTGTCCTTAATGGGGACCTGACTCCATCCGCTGCACGTATCCTACAGGCAAGGCACACTCTTCCTCTACACACTGCAACACTCCTTTGGACCAGGCTGAACATGTTCATCAAATTGCAGCGGACACAACTCTTAAATCTTCTGAAATTGTCTACCTTATAGCGCTTTGTTTTAGCACAGGTGAGCCCCTTTTTGTACACATGACTGCATGTTGTGTTTTTCGGTTCATTGGACTTCAATAAAGCCTGATAGATCCGTTTATTTTGGCCCCAGGAACAAGTGTTCTGTGTAGACAGACCCAGTAGAGTAGGCTGTAACCAGGAATAGTCTTCTGTGTAGACAGACCCAGTAGAGTAGGCTGTAACCAGGAATAGTCTTCTGTGTAGACAGACCCAGTAGAGTAGGCTGTAACCAGGAATAGTCTTCTGTGT
>JACXGJ010015136.1:0-13894 GCA_016801105.1 Esox niger | reverse complement strand
GGGGGGGGGGGGGTCATTCCCCCATACACATCCATGAAGCTGAATTGGAGTCTCGGAATACAAGTTCCTCAGTGCCTTCATCAAAGATTACCTCACCGGGAAGAGGGAAGCAGACTCTGCAGGCAAATCTGCCCAAAAGCTCCAGACTCAAGTGTGGCATGTCTGCAAAAACTCTCACCAACATCTACAGGTGCTCCATTGCGAGAATCCTCTCAGTCTGGATTACTAGCTGAGATACGGCAGCTGCTGATCACAAGGATCTCCAGAGGTTGGTGAAATCCGCGGAGCGCATTTTTGGCTGTCATCTCCCCTCTGTGCAAGGTGTCTACCAAACATGATGCCTTAGGAAAGCACCTAACATCATCGAAGATTATAGCCACAGTCTTTTCAAACTGCTGCATCTGGTAGATGCTACTAAAGCATTAGGGCACACACTTCTAAACTCAGTTTTTTTCCTCAGGCCATACGTCTTCGTAACTGACTTCATACCACTGATCTATGATCATATGAATATTACATTTGCTCTGATGGCAATGTACATTCAATGCATGGCCGCAGCCATGGGGTTAACTTTGGGGGGGACTCACTGCTCTCAGCTTACCTTTCTAAGTCTGCCCAAATAACTGATGAATGTCACTGCCACCATTCCTTGTGCTTGAAGGTCTAGGGTGTGCAGGTGGGATGGTGCCTTGAGGAATGAGCTGCCTTGAACAAGAGGCGGGTTAGGACAGCTGGGTGAGTGGCAAAGTGGTTTGGGTGGTGGCAATAGAGACTGGACCAAAGCGGGGTCAATGATATCATGAAAAGGAACCCAGGCCCATTCCTCTGGCCCATACCCCTCCCAGTGGACCAGGTACTATACAGTCCCCTCCAAAATTCATGGAACGGTATGGCAAATTCCTTTGTTTTTGTTGGTCACAGATGTGAGATCTGAGCATTAACCACTACAATATGAATGTACATTTCATTAGAAGTGAATGTGCCTAGATACTGAGATATACAGAAACGTCTCTGTTAAGATACTCCTTGTAGGATGCGCTCTGGTAATCACAGGAATGTTAACTTAGACCATTTGGTGTGGGGGGTTACTGTCTTGGCTTTGCTAGGTAAACCCGCCCTTCACATGCATATAACAACTGGTTAACCCCCATTACAGTTGAGAGAGAGACGGAGGAGAGTAGGGAAGAGTTTGAGCCAGTAACAGCATGCGCTAATAGACTACCAATATGCTGCAATAAACATTGAATACTCTCTCCCTTGACAACTGAGTACACAAGTTATTATTACTACCACTATACGACATTTCTAACACAGAAGACATTTGGGTTTAAGATCAAAAGTTGAGAATGAGCTTTTATTTCCTGATATTCACATTAAGATGTGTTAAACCACTCCCCTGTCGGCGAGAATCCAGGATGCCACTGATGGCATGGGCCGGTACCCCCCTTGACCTCCAAGAGGAGGATGGACGGATGGACCCCTGGTGGAGAGCCTCATAGATATGTCCATGGCCTCAGTTTCCGGCAGCAGCAAAAGTATCGGAACGGCAAGGCAAATTCCTTTGTTTTTTTTAAGTTAATCCTTAAAGGAGGACACAGCATGGTTAAATCTACCCCCAGTTGTTTGGCCAGATGCTGATCTATGAATTTACCTGCAGCACCCGAGTCTACCAGTCCCTCTACGTTTACTGAGATGTTACTGACAAAAAGCTGAGCAGGCGAAAACAAATTATCTGAGTAATATTAAACACCAGGGTTACACCAAACTCGACAATGGGTGGTTGGCCAAAGTCGTCTCTCGAGGTATAATGGGGCAGCGGTTAAGGAGATGGCAGTCTCCGCAATAGGCAAGGATGTTCTTGGAATCTCCACTCTCTCTGCCCTGGAGAGGGGGAAATGCCCCAGTTGCATAGGTTCCCTGTTCAGTCACTGGGGAAATAAATAGACCGGGTGTGGGCTGCCACCTGGGTCTGAGCACTTCGGCCAACAGGTGGTCAAGGGAGATTTATGTCAGAGGATTTGTGGGACTGTTGCATTGTGGTACTGTTGATGTTCTGTACGCTGCTTGCTGTAATCTACCCGAAGCTAAGTACCATTATCATGCCTTTTCACTGCACTTGTTGTAGCTACTTCACGAAGGAGAACTGTCATCTTCAGTTAAAGATAGCAGAGTTAGAGTCACGGCTTCAGACGCAAATGTCAGGCAAGGATTATGTTAGTGTAGAAATGGGAAAAACTGCGTCTTTGCCACCAGGAAGAAACAATCGTGTTGTTAGCCCCCCGGCACAGCTCCCGCAGCCGGGCAAGAACTTTATCTTGGTCACTGGGAAGAAATGCAATCGACCAGTTAAACCTGGGTCGTGGCTAGAGCCGACTGAGATTTTCAACAGGTTTTCCCCACTGGAGTTGGAGTCAAGACGCGATCCGTCTTCGGAGGGGAATGATCGACAGGCATTTTCTACCGGTGGCCCGGAAAAACTGAAAACTTTTGTCATCGGCGACTCCATTACCCGCAGTATTAGACTAAAGAATCAGCCAGCGATCGTACACTGTTTACCAGGGGGCAAAGCCACCGACGTAGCCGCAAATCTGGGGTTGGTGCTAGCGAAGTGTAAAACTGGCAATTATAGAGAATACAGAGATATTGTTATTCACATTGGCACCAACGACTTTAGGATGAAACAGTCAGAAGTTACGAAGCAGAACATAGAATCAGCGTTGTAAACTAGCTAGAAAGATGTGTCGGCATCGAGTAATTGTCTCTGGCCCCCTCCCAGCTAGGGGTAGTGACGAGCTCTACAGCAGACTTGCCCAACTCAATCACTGGCTGAAAACGGAGTTCTGCCCGCCGCAGGAGTTAGAGTTTGTAGATAACTCGTCCAGAAATAGGGTCAGGCCTGATCTGCTGAAGAGCGACGGACTTCATCCTAGTTGGAGTGGTGCTATTCTTTTATCTAGGAACATTGACAGGAGTCTCACTCCTCTAGCCTCACCATGAGATAGGGTGTAGGACAGGCTGCAGGCTGTTAGCCAGCCTGCTAGCATAGTGGAGTCTGCCGATAGCATAGCCAGAGTAGTTAGTACAGTGTTGCCTATTGCAACTGTGACTCGTTCCAGGCTGAGAAACATTAAACAAGGAAGCCCTAACAATAGCTAAGATAAAACCTTCCTCCACCTCGGCCACAAATAAAAATGACTATATTACCTCTCATCTCAAAATGGGACTCCTAACTGTTAGGTCCCTTGCTCCAAAGGCAATTGCACTAAATGAATTGATCTCTGATCATAAACTTGATGTTATTGGATTATGTGAAACATGGCTGATGTCTCCTGATGAATTTACTGCCCATAAATGAGGCCTCTCCTCCTGGCTATATTAGTGATCATATCCCCTGTGCATCCCGAAAAGGAGGGGGTGTTGCTAATATCTACGACAGTAGACAGCAACTTACTCTTAAACACATAACTGGTTTTCGTTCTTTTAAAGTCTTGCTCATGAAAGATAAACAGGCTGATAAATCGTTTTACATTACACTATTTACAGGCCGCCCTGGCCATATACAATGTTCCTCAATGAGTTTCCAGAATTCTTGTGTAACCTTGTAGTCATGGCAGATAGTATTAACATTTTTGGCAATTTCAATATTCACATCGAAAAGTCAAATGACCCTCTTCAAAAAGCCTTTGAGGTGTTATTTGACTCAATGGGTTTTATCCAACATGTCTCCGGTCCAACACACAGCCAGAATCCTACCTTAGATATAGTCCTGTCAAGAGAAATCAATATTTTAGATCTAATAATTTCCCCTGTAAATCCTGGAATATCGGATCACTGTCTTATTACATTTACCGTAAAAGCAAGAAGTCCACTCGCTCCATAAAAAATGAATTTCAAAAGCCGCACTATAAATTCTCGGACTACAAATAGATTTATTGCTATTCTTCCAAGCTTGCTCATCAGTGACAAAGAAAATAAATCCGCAAACGATCTAATCCAGGACCTGAACTCAACACTGCGAAATACTTTAGATATGGTTGCACCACATATAACAAAAGAATGACGGAACAAGACACTTGCTCCCTGGTACACAGAAAATACTAGAGCACTAAAGCAAGCCTCCAGAAACTTGGAGCGAAAGTGGCGCTCCACCAAGTTGGAATTTTAAAGATTAGCCAGGATAGACAGCACACTTAAATACCGAAAAGCACTCACATCTGCTCGATCAGCATATTTCTGAAGCCTGATTGAGGTGAACAAAAACAATCAAAAATTTCTCCTTGATACAGTTGCAAAGTTAACTAAAAAGCAATTCTTCACTTTAGCTGTAATGAATACATGAACTGTTTTGATGAAAAGATCACCACCATAAGAAAACAAATAACTGACTCCTCAAATAATTACAGTCCCCAAAATCTCAGTTGTCCTGAGAATGTCCTGAACCTACCTAACCAGGTGTCAATGGGGACACTGGAACTTTTTGATCCCGTATCGCTCGACACATTCGCTAAATTTGTAATGAGTTCTTAACCCACAAATTGTCAACTAGACCCAATTCCAACTAAATTACTCAAAAAGCTATTTTCGGTGCTATGTCAGCCAATGTTGAAAATAATCAATTGCTCCCTTTCCTCCGGATGTGTACCAAACTCACTAAAAATTGCTGAAATCTAGCGTCTTTAAAAAAAAAATCTGGATCCAGACACTTTAAACAACTATAGGCCAATATCAAATCTCCCATTCCGCTCAAAAATCTTAGAAAAATGTGTTTCCCAACAACCGAACGCTTTCCTGAAGACAAATAACACTTATGAAATGCTCCAGTCTGGTTTCAGAACCTATCATAGTACTGAGACTGCACTTGTGAAGGTAACATATGACCTTCTAATGGCCTCAGACAAAGGTTCTGCATCCGTCCTGTTGCTTCTTGATCTTAGTGCTGCTTTTGACACTATTGTTCACTCCTTTCTCTTAGATTGGAAACCAATATTGGGCTACGTGGGAATGTTCTAGCCTGGTTTAAATCTTATTTATCTGAAAGATATCAGATCGTATGTGTGAATGGTATATCCTTGGCCAAAACAAAAGTGTGTTTTGGTGTTCCTCAAGGCTCGGTCCTGGGCCCTTTATTATTCTCACTTACATCTTGGAGATGTAATCCGAAATCACAATGTCAATTTTCACTGCTATGCTGATGACACACAGTTATAAATTTTGATGAAGCTTGGAGAAAACCCCAAATTAGCTACTTTGGAAGCATGTGTTTAAGATATTAGGAAGTGGATGACAGAGAACTTCCTGTTCTTAAACTCAAGAAAAACGCAAATGCTCTGTTAGGACCCAAGAAACAAATACTTTTATTGGCAGATCTCACTGTGAACCTCGATGGCTGCATGGTTGTATCCCAAAAAACTGTAAGAAATCTTGGCGTAATCCTTGACCCTGACCTCTCCTTTGATGAACATCTCAAGAGTTGCTTATTTTCATCTTCCAAACATTGCAAAAATCTGAAACTTTCTATCAAAAACGGATGCAGAAAAACTAATCCATGCTTTTGTTACATCAAGATTAGATTACTGCAATGCTCTTATTTCCGGTTACCCTGATTTATCAATAAATAAACTTCAATTAGTGCTGCACACTGCTGCTAGAATCCTAACTAGAACAACATTTTTTGAACACATTACTCCAGTACTAGCCTCTTTACACAGGCTGCCTGTTAGGGTTAGGGCTGATTTTAAGGTTTTATTGTTAACCTATAAATCAATTCATGGACTTGCTCCTACTTATCTTGCTGAAATTATCTGAAATGAGCCATACATACCTGCACGTAACCTTAGATCACAAGATGCAGGTGTTTTAACTGTACCTAAAATGTCTTAACAAACAGCCGAAGGCAGGGCTTTCTCTCATAGAGTTCCACTACTTTGGGAAGTGCAAACCTTCAAGCGTCTATTAAAGACTCATCTCTTCAGCCTGGTCTATGATTAAGTGTAGTCTGGCCCAGGGGCGTGAAGGTGACCATAAAGGCCTGATACTGTCCACCCTTGCTGTCTTGCCAGGTGGGCTCTCATTGCCACTGGGATGTCCTCCCTCCAATGCCATTCAGGGGCGGAGTCACTGGCTTGTTGTTGTCTCTCTGTTGTGCACTTGTGCAATTGGGCTGTGCTCTGCTGACAATACTCAGCCCTCATTCAGGATGATTGTGGTTGGTGTGTGTCCCTTTGGTTAATGCTTGGCAATGTGGGTGGATTGATTTCCTGCCTGTTGGGCCCTGTCCGGGGCCTCCTCCGGATGGGGCCGGTGTTACCGACCCCCCTGTCTCAGCCCCAATGTCTTACGCTGCTATATTATTGTGCTGGTGGAGTAGGTTTTCCCTGTTTTCTGTTGTTTTAAACTTAGGAGGACATGAGGCTTTGACCCACACCTGCGGAGTACCAGGCTTGACTCGTTGCGGTTTCTGTCCAAAGTCCACCTGGTTGTGTTGCAGATCAAGACGATACCTGACGATTTCAGCTGCCACTCTGCTGACCCCCCTCCCACTGTCCTTGTCCATCTGGTTATGCCTCCGATCTGGACCAGGTTTAAATAGACTCTGGGCTTAGCCCACATGCATTGATTAACTATTACAATTCAGACTCTTAATATGTTCACCCGGCACAGCCAGAAGAGGACTGGTCACCCCTCGGAGCATGGTTCCTCTCTAGGTTTCTTCCTATATTCGGCCCTCTTAGGGAGGTTTCCCAACCACTGAAGTTCATCACTATTGTTGTTTGCTCCCTGGTGTTTAAGGCTGGGTGTTTTGTGAAAGCACTATGTGACAACTGTTGATGTAAAAAGGGCTTTATAAAATAAATTTGATTGATTGATTGATTGATGTATACACACTGATGTATTCCTGTAGGTTGGTTAAGTTGCCCCGGTAAGCCAGCTCTGCTTGGACGTCTCTGGAGAGCCCACGTTTGTAGATTGATAGCAGGGTGGCCTCACTCCATCCACTACTAGCTGTGAGGCTGCACATTTCAAGGGCGTAATCTGCTGCAGAGCACCTTCATTGTCTCATCTCGCACAGCTTGTCCCCAGTACTCCAGCCTGACGCAGGGTGGTCAATCTCTCTGAACTGCACACCGAACAGAGGTTAATTCAGGGGGCCATGGCTTAATCCAAAGCCTTGCTCGTGAGTAAGGAGAGAATAAAATCCACTTTGTCTCTCTCACTTAGGAATTGGCTAGATTGTTGATCTGTGTACTGTGTAACATTGCATTAAGAACCCTTTACACATCCCAGGGGCACCATCAATCTTGTTGGGAATGGAAATGAAGGGTGGAGCATGTGAATGTGCTTGAATACCTGACAGAGAAGGAGCAGGGAGAGACTGGCACAGAAGGTGGCAAAGCTCCTCAATCCTTCCCTCTTGTTCAGGGAGACATACTTGCAGCTCTGCAGGATCCATCTGTGGTGTCGGTGAGGTTTTCTGTAAGAACACGTCTCATGCAGGTGGTGTGGTTCCAAGTGCAGAGCGCGTAGGTTTAATTGCAGGGATAGGCAAAACTAATGGTCAGAAAATGTCAAGGTCGATAATAGAGCAGTGGCTTAAGTAAAAGTACAGGCAGGGATGAGATTAATAATCATTGGTAGGAAAAAACATACTTGAAAACTCAGTGCACCGAAGGGCTATCAAAAGGCTTCGCAGAGTAACTGAATAACAGGCTTCATAAAGTCCTAACATACAAACAATGCTTCACAATGTAACTGAGAAAACTGAATGAAGAGAGGACAAACAAGACACAGATGTAATCAATAATACAGAAGGACAAGCTGCATTCAAAAACAAAGAACACAAACCAAACAGAACAGGCTATGTTCAAGGACAGCAAAAGCAAAATGGAACAAAACAGAATCTAACAAGGTGAACTTAAACTTTAGGTTTCATGTAGCGTGAACCTAAATGTTTGGTCTCTAGCCTAAAGAGTTCACGGATTTCTGTTACTTGGTAAATCTATTAATAATTTATGCATATGTATATGTATACAGTTGATTAATTTATGCTAATATATTACAATGAGTATAATTACACATTTCAAGTTAGTACAGCCTGAAAATATGAGCGTTTGTATGTCATTTTTATGTATTTAGCTTTACCATTTCAAGAGTTATGGTGAGTGGTTCATTTCAGTGTATTTATGCAGATTTAGTTGGTGCTCAGAGCTCTAAAGTTGGTGTAATAGAGTAATAATGGTTGGATAAGTGTGTAACTACCATGAAAGACTTGAAATGACTTCAAAACTCACCAAACTTCAACAAGATCTAACTCTATCAACTGAAAACAGTACAAAAGGCAAACCATGAGTCATTGCAACACAGACTAAGAGTGGTCTTGTAATTCAATGAATTTACTTTACATTGTTCATGATAACATTACAGGCAATGCTGCTTATTATAAGATGAGACTCAATGAAGAGCAATACAAAGCTGGCAAAAAAATTCATTCCATCCACCATAAATAAATAAATCTGAAAAATTCAGGTATACAATTATTATTATTTTTTTTACCAAAATACTGATACTAAATAGTATTAAGAAAATACATACAAATGTACAAATATTATCTTTCAAGGAGATATCGGAATTGCACAGGGAGGATTGTTCGAACCAAGGTTACAACCAATTGATTGTGGCATTCCCATAGAAATGGAGGAGCTAAGTGGAGCTGAAGGACCCCAACTAGCTGTGGAGCAGTATAGCATAAATAGAAAGGTAGACCAGTTTCATTTGAGGGGACCAAGATGTTAACAGCTGCAACTGTCAACATTTAGATTGCAAAAAGAGCTCAAAAGAAATATACTGTATGATTCCATGGCACAGGGTGTGATATATATATATATACATCCTTTCACTGAAAATCCCTACAATATCCATACATATTTATACACATATATAGAGAGAAAGTGAAAGGGAAAGAGACAATGGAAGAAAGAAATAAGACTTAATTTCAGCTGAAACTATTTAACAGCATTCTCACCACCAACAAAATGGTGGATATCAATACTGATAATAATCGAAAGAGTCTGCAACTCTGATAATGCAAAAAAAAAATATATATATATAATAAAGCACACAGATTGACAACATTTCGATCCCAAACAGATCTTCGTCAGTTCATACATGACCAGAAAAGCATACCCACATAAATAAACTTGGTGATACTCGATACAACAAATTTTATGACGAACCAATTGGTTATGCAAAGCCTACAGGTAAGATGGGCCATTAATAATAAGGTACATCGCGGATTGTATCTAAAACCAAACAATCGAAACAACAATAAAAATTACATTATTTCTTTAAGAGTAACATGTTATCATTCTATAAAATACATGTTAAAATAGTTTAGTAGTGTGTGTCTGGGTCTGGTACAGTATGAACAGAGTGCGTAAGAAGTATAACACATTCAAAGTGTACAAAAGTACAATAAAAAAATGTAATGTCACATGCGGACCGGCTGAACTAGGCTTTCCTGATTTTTTTGTTTGAAAATTAGTTTAGGTTGTTCTTTAAAAATCTTGGAACACCCAGGATCAGAACTCACAATGTGCCAATGTTTGTTTATAATATCCTGCTTTGCTTTCCCTAGAGGAGAGCATTCCACTGTCACAGGCACAGGTAAGGATCCAAGCGCAGGCTGGAGAGGAGAGGGGGAGTGGCAGGTGGAGTTGTCGGGGCAGTGGGGCGACTCACGAACCGGCTGCGATGGTACAGGCAGGTGGCAGGCAGAGTAGTCAGGGACAGGCAAAAGATCGACAAACGAGCTGGCGGCAGTAGTACGGGCAGGGAACAGGCAGAGTAGTTGGGGACGGGCAAAAGGTCGGTACACGGAAAAGCGAATCGAGGGTTTGTGAATTGCGAGATATTGCATGCGAGCATAGACCATTGATCCGGCAGGGGAGAGATGACAGGGAGGAGTAGAAATACGGTTGGTGATGAGGCGAGTGGGAACAGGTGTGTGAACGTAGATTGGGAACAGGTGTGGGCATGGGTGACGAAGAGGTGCGCGTTCACTGTTCAGGGACGCGAGGACCCACTTCCGCATGATCATGGAGGCAGGCACGTGACATCCACAATACATAGTATTTTGTAGTTGTTGTTCTTGTGCAATGGATGTTTAAGACATTCTAATTGGCTGATGACAGCCATTTTTCAGGGCAACCTTTGTCCCTGTATCTATCCATCAGTATTGTGTTTGTTAGTGAAAAGCTCTGTCTGTACTGCATATTCTACTAATCTGATTAAACTAGCTTATCGGGAAATTGTTCTTTAGTGAAATAGGATGGAAAATATCCCTTCTTAACTGTGTATTTCAATCAGTAGTTTTCCTGTATAGATCGGTCACGACATTACCATTTTCTTTAGTGATCGTGGTTTCAAGGAAGTTTATAGTGGTATCGTTGAATTCCATAGTTAAGTGGAGGTGAGTGTAAAGTTCTTTAAAATATCATGAAATATCTTAAGCCCTGTAGGGGTTCCCATTAAACAGTGTCAATATGTTATCTATCTATCTTTGATAAAAAGGATCTTTTGAAGGTATGGGTTTTTGTCGAGAATAAAGTTTTCCAAAAACCCATATAGAGGTTGGCATAATTAGGTGCCGTTGTGCTCCCCATGGCAGTCCTCTTAACCTGTAGAAAATAGTCTTTACCAAATAAACAACACTTATTGGTGAGTACAAGTTCTGCCAAGGCCTGAAGGCACATTTGTGCTGGGGCAGGATTTTACAGGACGTTGGTCCAGAATAAAGAATAAGTCCTCTAGTCCACCTTCATGTGGTATCGATGTATACAGGCCTTCAACTTCGAAACATGCCAAGATAGTATTGTCGCATACCCAAAGGGGGCACCTTCAAAGAAGGAGGGTAAAGAGGTTACATATGGTTTAAGAAATGATTCAACAAACATAGATATCTTCTCTGTCAAGCTACCAATACCAGCGATAATAGGACATCTGGGATGATTGGTAAGTTTTTTATGGATTTTAGGTAGTGCATATATGACTGGTGTTATCGCATAATCAACCTTCATGAAGTCATATTAATTTTTAAATTTTTCACCTCCATCAAAGAACATCTTACATTTGTTATGTATACATGTCTAGAGTTGGAAAGTGGAATTAACTGAGAGTTTTATGTAAGCAACAATGTCAGATAATTGTTGAATAATCTCGGTCTCAGAATCTTTCAGATCCTGTACCACTATGGCACCTCCTTTATCTGCTGGTTTCATTATAATCATTACGTCTTCTTTCAAAGACTTAAGGGCTTGTCTTTGTTCCTTCGACATGTTATTAGATTTGTCAGCTTCCATCCATGTGATATCCATGAACAAAGTTAATGCAACCAGAAGTGAGGGGAGAGCCATCTTTATTCAGCATGAGACAACGATGTTAACCTTCCATATTTCTTTATTTTCTCTATCTCCAATGAATACAGAAAGAACACAATCTTTATACCAGGATACAAGGGAGGCGGCCAATGGTTATAACCAGCCATTAAATACCCTCCAATAAGAAAGGTTTATCTTACAAAAGACCCTTGTATGGTATGTTCCAACCTATGGTCAATGGTCCTATCCCTCAAGCCTATAACAGTCACATGGGCAACTCCTAGCAGGAGGTATGGACAGGACCTGTGGGGCCCATCAGTATCAGGCAACACGTCCTATTTATGGTCCGTTGTTCAGAGATAGTCAGCACATATGTATTCACATCTGTACTTCCTCTCAGATTCTTTATACTCCCTTTTTCTATTTAATTTATATGTGACTTTTTCTACAAGCAATGTTTATAATGATGCATTTCTTCTCTGAGGCATAAAAGTAGATTTTGCTCTAAGAAGATGGGATCATCATCAGATCAACTGATCTTTTATTGTTACTGGTGAACTGTATCTACATTATCATTGCTACCGGTGACTTCAGCAAGACACAGAGTCATTTGCAGCAAAAACTTACTTTAAAGTACAACTTTTAAATCATTGCACTGTGTAGTTTGAACAAATGAGAGGCCTTTGCTAAATGCAGATACACAATCATCCGACATTGGCTTACTGGATAGATTGATCATATTTAATTTTGCTGGCTACGTGTCTGGTATCCGTGTTCTCCATATCTTGGGATTTCTTGTCCGCCGCCACTTCTTTCCTTGTGCAGTATTCTTGGAAGGTCTGTGTATACTCTGTCCTTGCCTAAAAAGGTCATCCAGAGTATCGTTGAAGACTGGAATTGGAGTTGATGTCATGGAAGGAAGACGAGAATGAAGAGGTGTGCATCTACATGGTATCCCCCACGTTCTTGGTGCAAGTTAGTTGTTGGTAGATATTGCTTGCTGGTGTTTCTCCACATGCCGTTTTGCATATCCATATTGATTTATTTGTAGAAGTAAAATAACACGCTTCGGTATGAATGGCAACACATCGATTGAAATTAGTTGACAACTGGAAACAAACATGTAAAACAACCTGTGCATTTCTAACTTCAGTGATATACAGACGGGTGACAAAAAAACTCAATAAGGTAATGGTGGAACATAAAAAATGCAGAGACTTCCATGCGGGTGTACTTCATGCTCTTAATTATGCAATTAACATCCTATCCCACCCTTTGGCATGTATACAAATGCTAAGCAGACGTACTTGATCAGTTGTGGAAAGGATCTAAGTGTCTTTGAAAGAGTGTCTTTTTCATTATTGGATCTCTTCTAGGATGAGAATGCCCATCCAAAGGGCATGAGGAGACACTGAATGGTTTGATGAGTATGAAAAATTATGTGAATCATATGCTATAACCTTTCTCTAATTTGTTTTACTGAAACCAAGAATGTACATAACCACTGTATACTACCATACATACTAATAATAGACATAACCATGGGAGAAACGGTTAGGACCCTCTTTTGACTCCAAACGATTTAAGGTGTAACACGCTGTGCTTTCAGAGATGCATTTCTCTGTACCACTGTTGTAATGTGGTTTTATAGTATTTTGGGCCTTTGTGTCAACTTAAACTAGTCTGGAGATTCTCCTCTGTAGTTACCATGATGTTTGTTTACCACAGAACTGCGGTATAATTTTAGACATTCTCTTAATGAAGCAGGGCATTTGGTGGTGCGAAAGGACGTAGTTTTGATGGGTAAATAAATTGGAGTGTGCAGGCTTGACCCCTCACTCAAAGAGCAAGAGGTAAATCCTGGCTTGGCAAACACCCCATTTGTCAATTGGGATAAAACACTTGCTGTGCATTGTAATCTGGTTCATTTAGAAAAGGACTCTACACTGTCCAGTTGGTTTTCTGAAAGGAGTGTGGACAATTACACTTCCTGATTATATTTTCCAGATTTTGTCAAGTGATTTATTGATTGTTGGAATCATAGGGAGACATGTGTAGAGAGGAGACTGTGGTGAAGGCTGTACGCTAGTCTCAGCGGCAGGGAGTCTTATATGTGCATGGAGATGGGAGTGTTACTGCTGGACCACTGTGATATTTTGTGAATATTTCACCTTCAAACCAGTAGTTGCATTGCATGCGCCACAGATCCTCTCAGATCATGGCTCAAAGGGATGCAGCAAATGTCAAATCGATGTCACATTCTGACACGGAACTCAAACTTCACACCGATGGCTAATAGTTAGTTAGCTAATTAGATATTTATCCTGTTGATCTGGAAATACCATGTGGGTGCTAATTATAAAATGTTGTTCATTTCAATGGGTGAGAATGTGGTGGAATTTTGGTCACTCTTTGGATGTCAAAAAACACAATGACATGCCAATTAAGTTATGCTAATAGCCTGGGGATGCACAGGCATGCCAGTGAGAAAAATGAAAACAGTTGTAAAATATATATATATA
>JACXGJ010015135.1:0-13894 GCA_016801105.1 Esox niger | reverse complement strand
GTGGTGTACTATGTAGGGAATAGGGTGATGGTCTGACGTGGTGTACTATGTAGGGAATAGGGTGATGGTCTGACGTGGTGTACTATGTAGGGAATAGGGTGATGGTCTGACGTGGTGTACTATGTAGGGAATAGGGTGATGGTCTGACGTGGTGTGCTATGTAGGGATTAGGGTGGCGTTCTGATGTGGTGTACTATGTAGGGAATAGGGTGATGGTGTGCTATGTAGGGAATATTATGCAGGTGTAGTGTACAATATAGGTTTGTAAAACCAGCTAACATGGGGCTGAAGGACAATCAGGAGACTGGTACACAACCTCCAAATTTCTACCTGCATGGTTTGGGGTACCAACCTGAGAACTAGGACGCAGGCAGCCACCAGGGTATAAGCCAGTAGAGTTCCTATAGACATCAGATCCACCAGGTCTTTCAGATCAAACAGGAAAGCCATGATAGCTGGAAGAGGGTGATTGAGGGAGATTGAGAGTGATAAAGGGTGAAGGTGAGAGACAGCAGGAAAGGAATCGAGAGAATGGAGAAAGACAGAGAATCAACACAATATAGTAATTAAAGGGATAGCTTGGGATTTTGGCAATTAAGTCCATGATCCATGTTCCCAGTGTCAGATAACTGTCTGGATAAGTTTGTTATGTTTCTACTTTCAATTTGAAGGGAGTTTCTAGCTAGTGTTAGCATTAACAGTTCCTAGCACTGCCTTGCCAAACTACCTGGAACTTCATTGCCAATATCCAGCACTACACCTTTAATTAAAAAGGACATAAAGGTTTGTTCTACTATGGCATGCAGCATACGATTTGTCAGATTAATAAACATCCCTGGGTTGACCATGAGTGAGATCAGTCACAAAGCTGACTGCTGTTGTGCGAAAACATGAAAGAGCCTTTAGCAAAGGTCCTCCCCTCAAACCCTCCTGATGCTCAGAGCAGTCCAATCCGGTTGACCGTACTGACCACTTATGACAAACCAGGTTAAAGCGCTCTGAACAACACCGGTTTAAAGGCACACTCTGGTCACATGACATTGCCAAGCTCCTCTGAAACCTTTATTGTAAAGTTTTCATACCCTGTCTAAAAGTGATCTCACAGTCATACAGACCTTTCCACCAATCACAAGCCTGATCAAAGTGAGATTCAGTTGTGCAGCAGGTTACTTAGAGAGATGAATCTCTCTTTCTCTCTCACTGTGATTCAACAGGATAGAATTGTATATCAGTTATACTTTGTCTTCTTAACAAATCACTTTTCAGTTCTAAAGTTCAGATGGATGATCATGTGGCGAGAGTGCACATTCCACTTAACCCTCATTAAGACAACAGGAAGATAAATTGACCTTTCTCCTCGTTAAGACCATTGAACACCCATGCATCTCCTCCACCAATGTCCCCAGACCTCTAACCTTGTCTCCTATAACCCCTGACCTCTGACCCTGCTTACCAGACATGACCCCAGCAGCCATGGTAGACATGATCGGCGTCTTCCTCTCGCTGACGTGGGCCAGGAAGGAGAAGAGCAGGCCATCGCGCGACATTGCAAATATTATACGAGGGAGAGGAAACATGGAGCCCAGGAGACTGGGGAAGGGAAGGGAGGATGGAAGGGAAGACGGGGATTTTTGGTAGGTTGGAATTACAGTCAACAGGTTTGGGATTTAATGGGGGGACAGGAGGGGGTGAAGAGAAAGGCAACAGAAAGGAGTTTATAGAATGTGGTTGAGCGAGTGTTAAACTAGCGTTACACTAGTGAGAAGTAGGAACAGACATGTAGTCACACATAACTTCATACGAAATATACCCACCTCTAAAGTACACCCATTTCCAAAATACACACACCTATGAAATCCACACACCTATAGAATACACCCACTTCCAAAATACACGCACCTATAAAATACACACACCTATAAAATAAACCCAGTAACAAAGCACACGCTCACTAACCATGATCCATGAAACCTCTAGTTAAGCCTGGGAACAAGTCTGTTTAAACATGTTGACCTGGTTAACAGTCTTTCAGCCGGTCTGTTTAAACATGTTGACCTGGTTTACAGTCACTGGACTGGTAACCAGTCTGGTACAATCCCTATATAATCTGGTTTGGGTGATTTTTAGACCTATTTCCGCTTCTTTAGATGATGTTTAGAACTTTTGTAAAGACCAGGACACATTCTAGTGTTGTTAGCTATAGAAACAGTCAGTACCCAGGCTATGATGACCTCTGATTGGACAGCATGCATTCATCCATGTACAAACAAGTCAAGGACACCAGAGTTAGTCAGCAAAGTTCTAGAGCGGCCATAAAGACAAGAAATGTAGCCCCCAATGAACCATGTGAGTGTGAAAACCTGACCACCGGTGACCTGTTAATGTTAAACTTGCAGAACTCCGACAACCTATCCAGAGATCACAGTTTTCCCGAAAATACCAGTTGGAAGATTTCCGGAATTAAGTTGGAATGAAAAAGAAGATTCGGAGTACTTCAACAAGGACTTTTAGAAAATCTGGGATTGTGGAGAAATGTTTTGATGGTTTTGCAGAGTTAGGGGTGAGTGACTGGTGGGTTTTAGTGATGTGTCTCACCTGCCGCGCAGCCAGAAGTGACCGTAGCGGATTGGGGTGTTTTGGTACGCGGGCTGATCTCTGCCATGTACTTGAACAGCAGACCGTCGTCAGCCATGGCCCAGATCACACGAGGCATTGGGAACATAGCTCCCAGCAAGCTGCACACACACACACACATGCATGTACACATGCACGCACAAACACACACACACAGAAAACAGGCCAAGCCGTGCAGGTCAGTAAACCAGGATGTGACCTCAGAACAGGTCAGAGAACCAGGAGGTGTCCTGAGAACAGGCAACATATTGCTGCATTTAGTCATTATTTATCACTGATTGGTCTTTTGACCCATCGGCTCAGCTCTGAAAAACAGCTGATGTGAAAAGAACTGATGTGATTGGACAAAAGGCCAACTATCTGGAAAAGGATCCAAGGTGGTCTGCGTGTATAATCGTATCCATGGTGTTTGGATTCCAAATAGTACATTTACGTTACTTTGCAAACATGTGTGATTGGCTTTTGGGGTTGAGGAGGTTTTTATTAGGTTGAGAAGTTGCATTTTTGTTTATCTGAGTGTCAATGGATATGGTTTAAAGCTGCATTATGTAGGATTTTTTCAGTAAAAATACAAATGTTTTGTCTGCTAAAAACAAGGTGTGTAAGCTAATGAGGCCCTCTAAGAGTTGTTTAGCAACACAGACAGCTCAGTGCCAGTGGAATGTCAATTTATACATTTTGGAGTGTGCCGCAACTTTCCAGCCAATTCTGTTGCAGCAATCCCATTCCAGCCAGTTGCCTTCTGCGAGGCGGGCCTTCCAGCCAATCAGCTTCTGCAAGGTGATTCCTCCTTCCTCTTTGACTTATTTTGTGAAAGTGCATTTTACATGGATGATATATATAGCATTAGCACAGCGTAGGGAGCTTACAGTAAGAAACTATAATGGCAGTTAGAGACCAGGATGACAAACTATCAATTCCTCCCTTGTCTACCACAGCATACACTACGAAAACAGCAAAGAAGCATGAGACGAGCTCTCTATAGTTAGCAACCAGGATCCCTAAGCCAACATTAGCAAAGTAAAAAATAACAAACTCTGAGTTAGTTTTTTTGGAACATATATTCCTATTTATCATATTAATATGCAGAACTTAATTCTCTATTGGGCATTGGTGTGGAACCACTTTTTGAGTAATTACAAAATGCTGTAATTGTTTTTTTACTGAAAATCCTACCTAGTGCAGCTTTAATACAGTTTGGAAATTTAGTAACAATTTACATTTTTGTGTTGTTTTGCATTGTTGTTTCCTCCACCCAACATAAGAGCAGTGCTGAGACTTGATTGAAGACTGCGGCCTCCAATCACAGGACTGAATTTTAGTAGGACATGTTATGATAATGATTAAGGAGGTTTGAGGAATAAAAGGGTTAATTAGAAATGTTGATTCAATGGTTAATTAAAAGGTTAATTTAAAGAGTTAATTTCCCATCATTTAAAACAGAAGGTTAGAGTGAGTACCATGGACATCCTGTATCCTAAATAGTGCATTGATTTCTACCACATCAATATAGACCCTGATTAAAAGAAGTATAACAGAATGACACATTGGACATAATTATCGAACTGGTGATTTCCAATAAAACTTTCTCACTGCAATTCCATACTTCCATACTTTTTCATTATGGCCTTCCATCACACTGATAATCGCCATACTTCTACAATATATCTGGCAACAAATTGTTAAAAGACAGAAAATAATCACAATATAAAACAACCACAACCATTAAAGCTAAAATCTGCACAAGGGAAAACATTGTTCATTTCAGCCCCGTTTGTCACTGTTTTTGTTAAGGAGACACAAGGAAGGAGAGAAACCTCCAGCATTGCGATCAATGAAATTCCAACAAATATTCAACTATTCAATCCCAGGTGCAATGATGTGCAATAATCAATAAATATGTAATGTTGCAAACAAACGTGACAATTTCACCAATGCAGATTCCAGGTTTAACATATATAAAAGTTTAATAGTGGAGACTATTTGCTAGCTGGTCCAGAATCCCATCATAACAGCCTTGGGAAAATGAGCCCTCTGCATTTTGGGTCGTCTTAATTAGCTCAGAAAATGCAGTATTTAGACTGTGACACATTTTTGTTTGTTTCTTAGGCTCCATACCAGACATGATAGACATTTAAATGGGGGGTCAAAATGCTGTAATTCCTAAATGGCTCATTATCATCGTATCATTTCATACAGACATGTGCTGGAATATAGAACGAAAAGAGATGTGTCACCGTCCATTTACTTGGGAGTTCCCTGAACACAATGCAGCACAATGAAGGTTGTCCTCAGAGAACCAACGTTAACTCTTACTGACCCAAAACATTTAATGGAATATATGAAAGTTTAAAAACTGTTAGAAATCAAACACCTAAAATGAAAGTGTGAATGTAAATAATGGGGTTTCTTCTGCGTTTAAATGAAGTCAGTTCAACACGTTGTTCTGGACTCTAATAATACAGTACATGAGGTCGGTTCTATACATTGTTCTGGACACTAATCCCAGTTCTACACTTGTTCTGGACACTAATCACATGGTCACGTGATATGGCAGTAGATCAGTCTGGTACATAACCTGTTAGGATGACGGCCTTGTGGCCTAAATATACTGTCTCTCCACTGGTATTAATAGACAGCCTGGGAATCAGATACCCACCATGGTTAAAAATATACACAACTGATGGTGTGGGGCTAACCTCACCTACCACAGAAGCAGGCGTGTGTGTGTGTGCGTGTGTGTGTGTGTGTGTGTGTGTGTGTGTGTGCGTGCCTGTGCTAGTTTGTCTTGGTGTCCTGTGTGTCAATCTAAGTAGTAAGTAGGGAATTAATTAGATTAACTACAACTATTTCACATTCCAATAAATTTTCAATAACCCACTTGAAAAATGTGTGTGTTGACAGTTTTCGTGTGTTTGTCACTGGTTGAGTGTGTTCTCCCTTAATATAGCTACACTATCAGTGTGTCTGTGTGTGTGTTTTCTAAGTGGGTGAACCTGGTAGACTTGCTGTGTGTGTGTGTGTGTGTGTGTGTGTGTGTGTGTGTGTGTGTATGAGTGTACCTGGTGGATGTGTGTGTGTGTATGTGTGTACCTGGTGGAAGTGTGTGCGTGTACCTGGTGAAAATGTGTGTGTGTGTGTACCTGGTGAAAGTGTGTGTGTGTGTACCTGGTGGATGTGTGTGTGTGTGTGTGTGTGTACCTGGTGGATGTGTGTGTGTGTGTGTGTGTACCTGGTGGACAAGGCACACAGTGAACCCACAGCCACAGCGTAGGTAGCCCCCTCCCAGCCGACGTATTTGAAGGCAGAGGGCAGGGGGCTGTTGTTGTCCAGGAGATAGTAGGGCATCATCATGGTCAGGGCGGCAGACACGCCGAAGTAGGCCACAAAACAGATGAGGAGGGAGGCCACGATGCCGATGGGGATCGCCCTCTGAGGGTTCTTCACCTCCTCACCTGGGGAGCAGAGGTCGCGTGTCAGAGGTCAATTTGGGAGGATACCATGAGAGCCACATCACAAATCTCCTGGGAACTGGACAGAGTGGGAAATTCACAAGTCAATGGGAATCCAACAATTGTTTCCCTAGTTGTTTTTTTTATATCACTGCAAACGTAGATCACGCATGCAAAACCAATTCATAACTTAAACCTGACCTTAACCATACATTTTGGTTTCAGGGTTTATTTGTCAAATGCACCTGAACAACACAACGTCATCTTCAATTCTTATAGCATGGCATCCCAAAAAAATACATAGTTAAAGTTAAGAAGAGAATATAAGCAAAAGTATTATGAGACAGAAAATAAGAAAATAAAGCAACAATATACATTACACTGTACACTAGCAGCAATTAAAAAAATAGTACTGAAAACTAGCAGCAATCTGGGTAGTATTATTGAACATTTTGATATGGCAAATAGGACAGTAATATACATAAGGGTGACCTAGCATCAATTGATAGAGTTACTGAAATATTAGATACATATGAGTGCAATAAGCTTATGAATGCTGCCATAACACACTGCAATTACATAGTGAAAAATAAGAAGAAAATGTACACAGCTTCAATAATATTAAGAGGATAATGCGTTCATATACGTAACACTGTACATAGCAGCAGTTTTAAAGATTAGATAGATTAGCAGCAATATTGGTCATAGTATTGAATATTGTAGAAATGGCAAATATGGCAGTAATATACACTGAACAAGAAAATGTAAACTAGCATCGATTTTAAATACTGTAATATACATTAAAGTACCTGAAAGAGCATCAGAGCATCTGGAATGATCATGTGTGATCATTATGATCATAGATCAGTGTTACTGATTGAGAAGCCTTATGGCCTGAGGGAAAAACTGTTTCTGAGCCTGGAAGTGCGTGCTCCGATGCTCCGGTAATGTCTACCAGACGGCAGCAGTGTGAACAGACAGAAGCCAGGGTGGCTGTGATCTCTGATGTTATTTCGTGCTTTCCTCAAGCATCGTGTATGGTAGATGCCTTGCTCAGAGGGGAGATGGCAGGCGGTGATGCGCTCCACAGACTTCACCACCCTCTGGAGGAACTTGCTGTCTGCAGCGGAGCAGCTGCCGTACCCGGCAGTAATGCAGCCTGAGAGCATGCTTTCAATTGTGCACCTGTAGATGTTTTTGCCGACATGCCAAATTTCTTGAGTCTCCTCAGGAAGTATAGTTGTTTTTGAGCAGTTTTCACTGCCAAGTTTGCTTGTCTGGATCGCGTGAGGTCGTCCTTGATGAACGCACAGAGAAACTTGAATATGGAGATTCTCCACTTCAGCTCCATCGATGTGTATGGGGGCATGACCCCCCCGCCACTTCCTGAAGTCCACGATCATCTCTTTAGTCTTACAGACCTTGAGAGAGAGGTTGCTGTCCTGGCACCATGTAGCCAGATTCCTAACCTCCTCTCTGTCTTATTGTTGATGTAGATGAGACTCAGGATGGAAGTGTCATCTGCAAACTTGAGGATGACGTTGGAGCTGTTTGTGGCCACGCAGTTGTGCGTGAACAGGCAGTAGAGAGGACTGAGTATGCAGCCCTGTGGGGCTCCAGTCCTCAGGGTCAGGAGGTGAGGTTGCCCATTCTCACCACCTGGGGTCGGTGTTTATTCCCAGGGTCCTGAGCTTAGGAACAAGGGGATGGGACAACTTGTGCAAATCAATTTTAACATGCGTTTTTCTGGATTTTTTGTTGTTATTCTGTCTCTCACTGTTCGAATGAACCTACCATTAAAATTTTAGACTGATAATTTATTTGTCAGTGGGCAAACATACAAAATCCGCACCGGATCAAATACTTTTTCCCCTCACTGTATGTGTTGCTATTTTCCAGGTGTGAGAGAGCGTTGGGTGTAGTCAACTTAAACATGACCTCAACCCTAAACCTTTATACTCTTCACTTGCCACCCCTCAGAGTCTGGTTCCTCTCTAGGTATCTTCTTAAGTTCTAACCTACAGTATAAGTTTTTTTTTCCTAGCCACTGTGCATCAATCTGTTGTTGCTTTCTCTTTGGGGTTTCAGGCTGGGTCTCTGTAAAAGCACTTTGTGACAACTGCTGATGTACAATGTGCAATATAAAATACATTTGATTGATTGATGTAGTGGAATGACGTTATATGCAGGATAAATGCTCCTGTTCTGTTAATGACCTTAGAGTTTTAACATCGTGAAGGGACTCTGAATGGGTGGCCACACAGGCATTACCACCTAAATAGCAACTCCGTAAACAGGTTTTATCACTAGAGCCATTAATCAACCATGAAGGACTCCTGAGGGGTAAAATTGGTTTTGCAACAGTTTTTCCCACACATACACACACACATATATACCCACATAAATATATTTAGACACACACACACATTGTTGAGCAATATTTTCCAGCCGAGCTACCCTGTTGATTACAACACAGATCTGGAAACAGGCACACTAACGGCTTACACGTACACACACACACACACACACACACACACACACACACACACACACACACACACACACACACACAGACACACACACACACAACCTGGTTCAGTCAAAGCCACAGACCGTAGAACCACACAGCTCATGATCAGCACCCGCTGTTTGAGGGCCAAAGCCAGACAACATCAGCCCCATCTAACAGTTCCTCGTGTCCTAACAATGTCACCCATCAGGGGGTGGATGGCGGCAGCCGCGTTTCCCAGCTGCCAAACTCATGAATGTCATCATGACTCTTGTTCTGGAAACCCCCTAAACACAGATATTACGTGTTTGATCCAAAGGCAGATATTGTATTTTACCTGAAGACAGACATGTGATTAACCTGAAGGCAGATATTATGTGGTTGACTCAAATATAAGGGCAGAGCTTACCAGCCAAAGCTAACGTCCCATTACATTTAAAATGATTAAGGTACAACAATTTGAACACACTGCTGTATGTTTCTCTGGGTAAAAGGTTTAGGGTAAAGCTTTAGGGTATTGACAAGCCTTAAAATGTCCTCTCAGAGCACAGCCCAACTGAAATGTAAGCACCGCCCTCAACATTTGAGTCACCCAATCACATCATTTCAGTTTGGTTGGCAGATCAGCCTTCAGTACAACGCTGATCTGACAAGATGTGTGTGTGTGTGTGTGTGTGTGTGTGTATGTGTCTGTGCGCGCGTGTGTGAGAGAGAGACTAAGCGTGTGCTTGCATGACTCTTAAGTAGAAACTCATCTCCTATTGGTACTGAAGTCGTATGTTAATTTGAGCCAGTTTGGTAAAGTGCTGCCATAGTTCTGACACAACTGGAGATGTGAATTGAATTATGATTTTTTTTTTTTACATATTATCTGTCTTACTACAAGTTTGAATCTCACTGTTGATAATTCCTGCTACAAAAGACACTGCAATTAAATCACAGGTGTGTGTTTGTGCATTTTTGTGCAAGGTGTGTGTTCGTGTGTGTGTGTGCACATCCTTAAAGAAGTTAGAAACATGCCCAGAAAAACCAAGTATATGTCAACCAATAAGATTGAGAGAACTGGAGGGGTGGAGATGGCGAGGAAAGGAGGAAGTTAGGGGGAAATGCAGAGAGGGGGAAGGGGGAAGATTTAAGGGGCTATAAGGTAGAAAAAGATTTAGGGACGGCTATGAACAAACAATAAACATTCCAACACAGAAACCTTGACCAGAATAAACAGACACACACCAGACAAGCCAAAACACTGAGTTACACTATGAAATCACATGGACCTTATTTACAGTCCATTCTGTGTCACAGGGTTTGGCTCACTGCTAGAGGCCAGACATTAACACTCTCTACTGACTCTTTTACCCTCTACATCACACACACATCGTGCTCCCCATACACAAACACAGGCGCACACATACACACACACTGCCTTCTACACACCTCCTATTCAAAACACTCAACCCCCTCTAGAAGTTCCTAGAAATCGTCCTAACCACAGATCCAGCATTATATTCCACTTACCTAAACTTAACTTGAACATGCCTGATCCTAATCCTGATTTTAACCTGAACATACCTGATCCAAATCCTGAATTTAACCTGAACATATCTGACTCTAATCCTGAATTTAACCTGAACATACCTGATCCTAATCCTGGATTTACCCTGAACATACCGGACCTTAATCCTGAATATATCCTGCAAATACATAACCTTAATCCTGAACTTAACATAAACATACCTAACCCTAATCCTGAAATCAACCTGAACATACATGACCCTAATCCTGAACATAACCTGAACATAAATGACCCTAATACTAAATTCAAATAAAATAAAAAATCAGGATTAGACATTAAAATCGTAATCGTAAACTTTAACTGAACATATCTGACCAGGATTTTAGTTGTCAGGGTAACGTCTCTTTACACCACTGCATCGTTGAATACGTGTTGCTGATTGCTGGGAATGGGTTTCTAGAGGGCACAATATTTCTCAGTAAATGACACCCTGGTTGTGAATGGGACTAGTGAACACAGACAAAGCTAGAATTGTCCCCTCCCCTGTGCCTTGTCCCCTCCCCTGAACCCTGTCCCCTCCCCTGAGCCTTGTCCCCTCCCCCAAGCCTTTTCCCCTCCCCTGAACATTCCAAGTAGTTGCCCAGTAGTGTCTGTCCGTTACCTTACTCATGAGCAGCTGTCAGTCAGTGTTCAATGTCTGGGTGTCTATCTCCCTAGTTGTCTGGCTGTCTGGCTGTCTATCTGTCTGGGTGTTTAATCTCTGGGTGTCTGAGTGTGTGTGTGTGTG
Source organism: Esox niger (assembly GCA_016801105.1). Taxonomy (NCBI): domain Eukaryota; kingdom Metazoa; phylum Chordata; class Actinopteri; order Esociformes; family Esocidae; genus Esox; species Esox niger. Next base: position 2,999 of record JACXGJ010015135.1, on the reverse strand, counting down.
TGTGTAGTTTATCAGTGTGTTTGTGTGTATCCAAGTGTAAATCAAGTTAAGGAATCAAATATTGCAGACAGCTGAGTTACCAAGGAGATGGATCAGGGTAGCTTAGCCTGTTCATGGAATATTAAAGAAATGGAAACTTGAGTCACAGCATGTTTACTAAAAACAAAACAGAAGCATGTGTATTTTTGGCATTGGAGGTGATAGACAGAGCGAGAGACAGACAGTGAGACAGAAAGAGCGATAGAGAGACAAAAGCAAGAGAAAGCGTGAGACAGAGAGAGCGATAGAGAGAGGTATATGGACATTGAGGAAGCACTACGCCGAGGACAAAGGACAAGCCCAAAAATGTCCAATCTGAAGTCAGGGTTTACTACAGTGTTTCCTAATGAATAAGACCTCTGGCCAAGGGAAGGTGGGCTCCAACCAACCCAACACGTCTCCCCTCCCCCAAACATCTGGCTCCTCCCACACAGACTGACCTGTAGTAGCGATACAGTCGAATCCGACAAAGGCGTAGAAACAGGTGGCCGCTCCTGACAGGACGCCGGTGAAACCAAATGGCATGAAGCCTCCAACACCGAGACTCTCCGCCGACGGCAAGGGCTCTGTGGAGCTGGGAGAAGCGGATCATCAAAGGCAACGCTGAACTCTGTGTGCTTGTGCGTGTTTGTGTGTGTGTGTGTGAGACGGCCTACTTGTGACTGGTGTTTCCGTGCAGTATGACATCCGGGTCTAGTTGCCAGTTCTTCAGGGTTCCTTTGACCAGCCCGGACAACACCATAAACAGCAGCACCAGGACGTTGACACACGTGAACACCTTGTTGACCACCGCCGATTCCTTCACGCCGAACGACAGCAGGCCTGCGGGGCCACAACAGAGGAACACACCGGGCTTACAATCAGCTTCAGCTTCCCCAGCCTGCTGTTTATGTTTTATGACTACATTACAGGAAGGAGAGAGGGTAGATGGGCGTGAACGAGGGGGTGATTGAGGAAAGAGAAGTGAGTGTATATGGGTAAACGGGGCTGTATAAAAGTGTGTGTGTGTGTGTGTGTGTGTGTGTGAAAACCTGTGAGGGTGATGATGATGAGCACAGCAAAAAGGTCCGGATATTCTGCCAGTATCCCGGGGGCCTTCATCGGCATGTGCTGCCTGCAGAATGTCTCGATGTGTTTCCCGATCAACTCATCGAAGGTCGCGCTCCACGCACGAGCCACACTGGAGGTCCCTGGGGAGGGATGGAAATACAAACAGGGAGAAGGGAGTGGGCAGGAGGTGGAGAAAAAAACAAACAGAGTTTCAGAGGTGTAAACAGTAATAAACTTAGGTCTGCACACAGTTTGTTTTCAATGTCTACAAAGGCTCTAGTCATTTAAAACCAAAGCTGACATGAATTCATGTACGTTTGTCCTGACCTATGATATAGGAGAGGATGAGGTTCCATCCGGTGATGAAGGCCCACAGCTCCCCCACGGTAACGTAACTGTAGAGGTAGGCGGAGCCTGTCTTGGGGACACGCGCCCCAAACTCGGCGTAGCACAGGCCGGCCATGACGGAGGCCAGCGCCGCGATGAGGAAGGACAGGACGATGGCCGGACCTGGGGACCGGAACCAGGAAATGACATTCAGGTTAGGGAGGATGGTGAATACCACTGCAGTCACGAGATTCAGCAACATCCTGTTGAGATTTCTGGGTTCATTCACTCAGAGAGCAGATGGTTTTCCAGTAACTCAGGAGCCACTGCATCCAGCCTGTATATAGGCATTTTCAATATTGTTAGTAATGATTTTGTAATCCATGAATCTAGTTGGCACCAGTTTGATTGAAATAAAGCCAACTACACTGAGCCCCTGTTGACCCGAAGAGAAAAACAATGTAGCAGCTAATCGTGAACAGAACACGTCTATACAAGACCATTGTCAACGAAAAGGTCCCTCTGAATAATAGTAAGTATTGTTGACGTGATGTACTTGAGTAAGTGAGGGTGTGCTTCATTGGGTACAGTGAATTGCAGTGTTAAAAGTGTAAACACGCCGTCATAGGGAATGTACAACTATGGTTAATTCATTAAGTGACATGTGGCGTGCTGATGGATCTGTCAAACAGACATTTATCGGAGCAGCAGTCCGGATCGGTCCCTGATAATGGACGGGAATATTCCAGGAAACAGTGAAAAACTAAAGCTTTCTCACACTGGCATATCCTTGGAGGGGCACACAGACCTCCACGTGCTAGCCAACGGTACCCTGACTGCTGTTAGGTACCGGGATGAAATCCTCAGACCCATCGTCAGACCTTACGCTGGTGCAGTGGACCCTGGGTTCCACCTGGTGAAGGACATTGCCCAGCTTCATGTGGCCAGAGTGTGTAGTCAGTTCGTGGATGTCCAATTCATTGATGCCATTGACTGGCCCTCAGGTTCCCTAGATCTGAATCCAATTGAGAAGCCCTGGGACGTTATGTATCGGTGCACCCCATGCCATCAAGTTGCGCCACAGACTGTTTAGGAGCTCACTGATGCCCTGATCCCCCAGGACCCCATCCACCATCTCATCAGGAGCATGCCCAGACGTTGTCGGGAGTGTTAACAGGCACGTGGGGGCCATACACACTACTAAGTCACATAATGAGTTGCCCTGATGAAATTCACGCAAGTTGGTGATGACATTTGTGATGAAATTCACTCAAGTCTGCTAACAGGTATGAAGTTGTGTTTATGTCTTTAATGTCCTATGAAAATGGGTTTAGTTAGATCTATGGTTCCTTTCACAGTTACCTCTTTCCTTACCAACACCACATCACAGTTACCTCTTTCCTTACCCACACCACATCACAGTCACCCCCTTCCTTACCCACACCACATCACAGTTACCTCTTTCCTTACCCACACCACATCACAGTCACCCCCTTCCTTACCAACACCACATCACAGTTACCGCTTTCCTTACCCACACCACATCACAGTTACCTCTTTCCTTACCCACACCACATCACAGT
>JACXGJ010015134.1:0-13896 GCA_016801105.1 Esox niger | reverse complement strand
CACTGAAACAGACGACACACTCAGCACCTCCTCGCCCACTGAAACAGACGACACACTCAGCACCTCCTCGCCCACTGAAACAGACGACACACTCAGCACCTCCTCGCCCACTGAAACAGACGACACACTCAGCACCTCCTCGCCCACTGAAACAGACGACACACTCAGCACCTCCTCGCCCACTGAAACAGACGACACATTCAGCAAACCAAACAATCACGAAGCCTAATCAACACAAGCAAACCATCCTCTGGACAACAACATAAGCACTCCAATGGTTAAGTTACCAAATGGCAGACCCAACCCCCACGGATACCAAGTCTTGACCTGGTGGTAGAGTGGGGCGGGTCCGTACCAAACTCTGGTGAAAGTTAGTCTCCTTACCCATCTCCTCAGCCTTGTCAATGTGCTGGGGGCAGAGGAGCGCCAGCTGCTTCATGGACTGGAAGGAGCCACTGGCGGCAGAGCATGGGAAGTGGTAGAACCGCGAGCAGCCCTCGACATGGCATCGGATGGTAGCACCCAGACGCTTGCAATATTCACACAGCTGAAATACACGGCCAAAGGGAAAGTTACAGCTCACAGCGTCCCGCTGAGAGCACAGAGTCCATCAAACCCCGTATCAAACCCATCGCTGTTCCCCAGCATGTCCTGTACCTCCAAAGGGGACGTGCTTGCACGGCGGGGTTGGTCAAACCTACCCGCTGTGTCCCTGAGATGACGGCTCTGTCCACGTTCTCCAGCTCTTCCCCGGCCCCACCGGCCGGCTTCACTCCCTCCGACCACACTGCACACCAGTGGTGAACCCAGCAGCCCCCTGTTGACCACAGCACCGTCAGGGGTTACTGTCCGCGTTCACATTAGACAGTTGGGGTTGCCGGGCAACCTGGGCTCGACGTGAAGGGGCCGCAGAGCGCCGGCTGACATTACCCAATCTTAGAAGACATTGCTGCGGAACTTTTCCCCAAAAAAGGAGGCGCTAAACCAAAAACAACGAGACCGGCTAGTCCTTCTACACACAGTGAAGCAGACTGTGGAAAGGTTAATTCAGTCTTCAGAATATCTCCTGTTTGTATATGATGTCAGGTATCTGCCGTAGAGTCAGAAACAAATTAGCGAGGGGCACCAAAGAGAAAAAATTGTCATAGAAATACTGACAACACCTTTCTCTCATCCGTGGTGTTATTCGCTTATACTCAAACTGTATGCCATCCGTAAATGTTAGGAATACAGGTTATTCAGAAACATTTCACTGCATCATCAATTGAATGTGTTTAGGGGCTTAGGGGGCAAACATTTTCCATCTACCTGCCAGACTTGCTGATGAGTTAAAAGTAAAAGTTTGGGGCAACAAGTAAAAGTTTAGGGCAACAGATTATTAATGTAAATGAAATGGAGAAAAACTGCCTGGACAATAGATGCCCCGATTGATAACATAGAATCCTGTAGGAATTGCAACACCTGTCATAAAAGGAACCTGATTGGAAACATTTACTGTGCTTCAATTTAACAGTGTCCAATGTGGGTAGTCAAATAAACTACTGACAAATACAATAGCATCAAACTGGAAAACCTCGGTAAAAAGTTCTCTAAGCCATTTTGCCCTGGCCCAACAATCGGCCTACGTAATTTAAAAAACAAGATCAAAAAGTTTCAATCCCACCTGTGTCATCGAAAAGCGCTGATACAACGGACGCGTCGGAATCAGAAAATCCGATGGAAGACAGGTCATCGTTCCCGGGCCCTGGCAATGAGGAAGGCGAGGGTTCCAGGGCCGGTTGGGAGGAAGAATGCCCAAAACGTCGGAGCTCCCGTTGTCCGTGCAGACTGCGCTCCACACAGTTACAAAGAGCACAGGCCCTTATACTGCTCTCCCTTTGCAGATAGACAAAACCAAGTGAGCAGATCAACAACTTATAATGTGCGAGTAAACAAGGACCAAAATAGCTCATCAGCACAATGGAACTTTGCTTTTAAAATCAAGTTGCATGGGAGCAAGATGTATGATGGGTGAATATAAAGGCTTAGTAATGTGCCAATAAATGTCATTAAAAACGTTAAAGAAAGAGTTTTTGAGAAAGGACCTACACATTCAAGCTGGAGGTGGCAGCAGCAGTGTCCAACACATCCTGTGCAGCCGGAGGGGCTGTTGGTTCCCCCTTGGAGGGGACTGGCTGCTCCTTAGGGGCGCTGTCATCAGCTGAGAGAGAAATCAACATTATATGGATCTAAACGTTTACGAGATTCCCTAATAGGCCACTGCAAATCCACTAAACAAAAATATAGAAATTAGAAACATAAAAAACTTTCATTCTGAGGTTTTATTTAAGCATTTTTTAGTTTACACCAAGACAGGGATATCGCGGTACCTGTAGGTTCAGAGTCATTTTCATCGCAGTTGGATTTCTGCTCGTCCATCCCCTCTCCTGATGTTTTGATCTCCTTGACAGAGACCTAAAACATAGCCAAACAAGGAATAATTTCACCTAATGTAATTGCTGGCACAGCACATTATTATTTACCAAAAATCCACAAAAGTACGGTAAATTTAACGTCACACATTATTTACCACTTAAGACTAACGCGGGAAAAAAAAACTACTGCCGGCAAGTTACAGTTATGCTATCTGACGTTTAATCGCAAAATCCAGCCTGATTCAATTTCCTTTTGTGCCCGGCAAAAAGCCTGATATTTCACAAACATTGCTGCAGTATACTTGCTAGCTAGCCTAGATAATAAAACAGATAGCCGACGTCAGCTAGCTGGTTTGGCTAGCTTGTAACCTCAGACGAGTGTCAAGAGTGAGTTGTATAAATATTAGTACTTAACGTTAGTTGGTTAACTACTATGAAGTCGTTTTAATACAAACCTGTACTTATTTGCATTAGGAGAGTAAATGCCTCATTCTGATACACGTCATCGATTAACCGCGATCCAATCTAGCGGAATAAATATGGCTGTTTATGTCCAAAATGTAGTTGAAACCGCTAACGGTAGCAAGCTGGCTACGTCGTTAACAAAGTACTAGCTCGTTACCCGGGATTCGCAAACTCTTTACATTAAAATATCGTGCCGTTGACTAGCTAAGCATATTAGAATTGTTTTAAGACATTTTGATCTTTTTTGCTTGCAATGCATAATCCCAACCCGCACGAGTCATGTATGAAAAATAACAAAATATAGGAACTGAAATGTTGTTTTCTTTAAATAAAACAACCCTAAACCGAGATACACAAAGAAAACACAACTTCCGTGTACATTACTTCCTGTTGTAACAGTGAATGTCGTGCTGACGCCTTACCAATGTGCAGCATAGTTCCGCTAAATTGTAAGGACTAAAGATACAGTAAAATATAAGATTGTATTGTATGAGTAGTTAATGCATGTTTGCGAACGATTGAAAACATACATTTCAATCGAAGCATCGCAAGGACGCCAGCGTTCAAGAAGTGTGCCAGGTTTAAAGTAAACAACTTGTAGGAAAATGTTGAATGAAAGAATTTAGATTAATCAGACTCATATCCAGAGCAACTTACACTCAGAGCATTCATCTTAATATAAATAGGATGGGAAAACACAACCCAGAAGTACTAAGTACATCTTAATCAGTGAAGTAGCTATTAGGAATGTGTGTTAGAGGGAAGAAAGTAAAAAGTTATTAATACACACTTTCCTTAATCACTCTTCAAGAAAGTAGATTTTCAGAAGTTAAAGCTAGCTACAGCATCGGGGTGACAAGACAGAAGAGCTTTGACAGGGCCAAGCACAAGCTGCCATAGCGTAGGGGGGGACGGTAAAGAGACCAGAGGTGGCAGAATGGAGAACTTGAATATCAATGCGGGGTTTGAGCAATACCTGAAAGTAGGGAGCATTGCGCCTGTGCCATTTCTAGTAATAATTGCAGCACAAATGAGCAACATTTCACTCCAAAATGGAGAGATACAGTGCTTTGTTGGTGACAAACTACTATTCATTCCATACTATTACTGTATAAATACTTAAAGGGGGTATTCGTCAGTTTCAATGAACAATATATTATAACTCACCTCCACATATTTAGGTAACGCACATTTGTATGTGTTGCACAATGAGCACCCACCTAAGCACTAACACATTCCGTTTTAACTCAACTGGACCAGTACAGTCAAACTCTCAATAATTCTGGAATAAACTTAAGACTATTTTAACAGCATGCTTGTATAAACAGACTCACTTTTGGTGGAGATGGCTGAGTTCACAATTTGCACATGTTCATGCCATGAAAATGTAGAACATGCTATTTGAACATCAATGTGTGAAATCCCATACAGTAGCAAGTATGATTAAAGTTACTTTGAAATTATTTGTTTTTGATATACAAGTACAAATAGTCCAATTTCCCCACACTGAAGAAACTAGTACAACGATGCAACCCTTTTCTGCCTACTGCCTTAGATTGTGTTTATTTCGGGCCTATACACCGTCCAACACATTAACCACAAGTACAGTTATGGGTATGTTTCAGTTAACTTTAATAAAAGCAATAAATGCGATTTCGACCACAGTGCACAAGAAACCGTTTCCTGCATTGCCTCTTCTAATCTAAATGTTTCTGTGTTGGGTTGGCTATGTTGTAATGTTAAATATTTTTGCCATGTTTACAAACCCGTCCCCAATAACTATTTTGTTAGAATATATCAGTTAAGACATGACAATTACTATAAACAAACCATATAATTGAATGCCTACCGACAAAACCCTATTTGGTAACTAAGTTTACAATTGTATTTCAGATAATGAACGAAAAGTAGCTCGTGATTCGTTAGCACAAGACTAGTCAGCAAGCAAGTTAACCAGCTAACGTTAGTGGTTGAGAATTAGTAGGCCATTTTACAATTAATTATAGCTAGCTAGCCTGTCTGAATGAGCTCTGATTTATAACCTAGTACCCAGTTCATTGCAAAACAACGAACTTGTATAACTGCTTGTAGCAAACAAGTGTACACATTCCTGGCTATAATGATTTGTGAACTGCACATAATAGCTATGGTTAGCTAAATAACTAAAACCAGTGTCCCAAAACGTCCACCCATAAAGCTTGTTGGAAATAACCGTTGGGTAAGCTAGCGAACTTAGCTACGCTAGCTAACTAGGAAGCAAGATAGGTCGCCTGCCAACTACCGTTCAGTACTCACACGGTTGGGGCTTACTACGCAGTTGGAATCTAGGTGGTCAGTAACTAAACACATGTTTGGTTAGTTGACTAAGCATATACATAACATTTAATTGTACATTGCGTTAGCTGAGTAATTTCTATAAATTCGGTAGCCAACGTTTATGCAGTATTGCCCAGTTAGTCGAAGTGGCTAGCTAGGTTGGCAACTTAGCGTAGAGCTATCCTTATCACTAACGTTAGCTAACTGACTTCAGTACATACCTACCTAGCGAAGGTCAGGGAAATATTCGAAAAGCTAGCCAAGTTTGTTAGTGATGTTGCTCCACCAAAAGACTCACCTACAATGTGATTGTTGTATCCTCATACATCAGAACAATCCATATCTGTAGCCGGGTACACAATTAAATGGTTGACGCTCGTCTCATTCTACTTAGCGGGCTAGCTAAAGCTAGCCGGCTGGAGAAGGAGGTGAGTGGGGGAAGTGCACGGCGGGTGGCAGGCTGGATAACTAGCGTAGCTAGCCAGCCAGCCACGAAGCTGGAGAGGCAGAGTTGATGGTCAGTTGATTACACGCCGTGAAAATAGGACAGCAAAAAGCAGTGGTGAATGAGTAGAAATTAATAGATAATACTACAGAAAAAATCTCAACTGATATCCTGACGTCCCGAAAGAAAGGGGGTTGTTTTAGTAGTTGACGCTAACTAAATTAGCTAGCTAACGCCACTAGCTAGCTTCTCTGCAGCTTGCTGGTCCGTAGATGGCTGTAGCTTAGTTTGCATCCGATATTCGATGTAAAATTGGGGAATATCTCGATGTATTAGTTTGCTATACCGTCAGGTATTATTAGAAAAATGTTTTCTACACCTAATTCCTTGAACTTTAGCAATCTACTCCTGTCCGTATCACCATCACTTGGGACTACCATAGAACACATCCACACGAGTGTGTCAGTGTGTGTTCCGTCAGTTGCTTCTTGCTAGCTTCGTCCTAGCAAGCTAATATCAACAACGTCAAACATTTCTCATGTCTAAGGATTGTGTGCGCGCCTCTTGAAGTTGCTAGCTAAGTTGTTTTGCTCTAGTCAACAAGCGATTGTAGCTATAACTTTCGCAGGCGTAGACTATTTTAGTAGGTCATCCAGAAGATACAAATTATTTCGATGAGTGCCAGCTAGCAACCATACAATGTGTTAAGATGGTGTTGGACAAGAGCTTGGAAATCATTTTTTAAAACTATGAATCAGGTCATTAGACTGGTGGATAAGCGACTAACTCAGCGGAAAGCAAAAGTGTGCCTGGTGAATATATATTTGGCAGCTGCTTTCAAAAGGCCGAAATGTATTGCAGACCACATTGAATACTCTTGTAGAGTTGATCAGCTATCTATCTAGCTGAAGGCATTTGAGAGATTTAGTTTTTTATGCTTCAATTGCCTTTTCCCCCCTCACTGATGGGCAGCTTAAATCCTTCTGTTGAGCAAGTAAGCTTCTTGCCTTCAGTAAGCACCTTGAGTACTCCTAGAGCGCTAGTATGTTACTTTTGCATTCTACAGTACCGGCCCATAGAGGATAATATTTACGTGTGGTTACTTCTGTCCTTTTTACCAAGCACTGAACAGATTTTATCTGAACATGGCAGAACGTCCCTTGATTTCGCTTGTTTTTCTGAGGAATCAATCCACCCACGTCCCTATAACCATGTCATGTGCAGCAGTCTTCATAGATCAGATGCTCTCTCGTTTGCAAATCATTGTTTTTTTAGCTGCTTTACTAAGTTTTAGATATGTTATTGTTTTTTTAGCTGCTTTACTAAGTTTTAGATATGTTAGAGATGCCTGATTCCTCATTTTAGATTTGTGTATCAATGCTTGAGTCAAATTCAAGGACTTGATGCTATGCATCTTGGTCTACAAATCACAAACAAATAAATTGTCATGCTTCTGAATGTTGGATTTTTGTGCATTAGAGTATCCATTTGTTGAGCAAATGTGATCAACTATGCAAGTTTGCAACATTCTTTGAAAATATGTATGCAACCCAAATGTCCCAAAATTCTTTACTGAGTCTTTACTTTGTTACAAACATAAATCGAAATGTGCGTGTCTCATTACTGGTATCAATACAAAATCTGACCCAGATTTTTCACAAATGAGTGTCAATATTGATTTTTAAATATCTACATAGAGATCCCTTTTTTTCAGATCCAAAGAACAGTTGTGTATGACCATACTATCCATTAGTAGTTGATTTTGCCGGTTTGGTTTTCATAGCAAAAAAGATGATTAAGATGCTGGTGGCCCTGACAGGATTACCCAACTCCCATTCAGCCCGAATGGATTGGCTTTTAGAAGACCAGGACTGGTCAGGATTCAGTGGCAGTCTATAATACTCTGTTGTGATTTGTCAATGTTGATCAGAGGTGGGTGGTATTATGTTTTTGGTGTCTCCCATTGGTCTGATTCGATGAGCGTGTGTGCATTCCATCTGCCCCTTCCATCTCAAGGATAATCCCCTGGATGAATACCTTCACAGCTGTCTAACCCTACACAACACTAACCGGAACAATTGCATTCCTTCTGTTTCCTTTTTAGTTCCCTTATTGGATTTTGTACACATTTCCCACTTAGCTCTGTTACCCTAGCCCTTTCAAATTTGTTTACTGATCATGTTTTGCACATAACACTGGCCTGGTTCAATTCTCTTTACGAGTTCCAAAATATGATGCTTAATTTATTATTGTCTTCCTTTCTCAATAATAAAGACAGATTCCTTCTGGGTGGATATTAATCCCACCCAAGAAAAACGCTACTCTGCGGAGTTGAAGCACTTGAATGTATAACTCATTGTGATGCCATTAAAGTAAGTTACTATGTTTTTATGTTTATTATACATAAAAAGAAAAAGGTATTGATATTACTACACAGACATGTGCAATAGCTAAAATGTATGAGGTCAGGTCTTCCAAAAGTATATGGTCAGGTCTTCCACAAGGGGGTGTATAACCTTGTTGCAGCCTACACTTGTAAAATACTTAGAGGATCAGAGCATAGAGATTCCATTTGCCAGGATGGAGAATATATTTAAGATCAACACAGCGCGATAGGGCAACCTGGGATGTAATATTAAGTCTGTCTGAGTTTCTTATTAACTACTGTTGACTAGGCCACCAATTGTCTGAGACAGAATCCACTCTGCTACAGTACACGGACCAAATGGGCAATAGTTCCCAGTGGAGTTCAGAAGCTACCGATATGAATGTAGACCATGGTCAGTGTTCTAAACGTTTTTCATGTTGTCTAACTTAGAGATTTAAAGGGAACTGTGTGGAATCCTGCCTTTAAAATTTCCTTCCTTTAATGATTGAGACCGTAATAGTCCACATGGAAAAACTGTGGATTTAGGGTGGATGGGATTGTACTGCAAGTGTGTAAAGCAACCTGATAGACTGACCACTGAAAAAGTTTCAATGGAGAATATCTCAGGCATTTAAAACAATTTAGGACTTTTTTTTAAACATGAACTTAAAATATTCCCTTGAATGTTTCTTCAGGTAATTAGTACAGTATCCGTCTTACGCCCCTTTAACAGGGATAATTTATGCGAAAAACAGCACACAAGAAAGCATTATTATTTGTTTATTACACTTGTAAAGACAATTTAACAAATACCAAGAGGAGCCTTAGTTATAATAATTACAATAAATTGCTACATTTATATATTATGATTCAGAAGGTACAAAAATAAAGTTTTTATTGTTTCTGGGACATACTCATATTTCCTCATTTTTTCTGAATAATGAATCATATAATTAAACCACTGTGTTGGCATATATGTTATCTAAATAGTATTATACATATATAATTAATTATTGACAGTACACAAATATTACACAATGCTGATTCTGTTATAGCAAGTCCATTTCTCTCATCTAAGTTCTCATTCTAAAGCTTTTAAATCTTTGAAAATGTTTTGCATCCTGACCATCCATCAACATATTTTCTGAATGTAAAAGAGACAATACAATATTCATAAATACACTATAAGGCATATGGCAGTGAGTAAGATGCAAATATACCTTAGAGGTGCATACAGTTTAAAATCGACATGGCACAATAAAAACAGTATTAGTGTAAATGTAACGAAATAGGAATTATAAGTAAAACAGTGTAAATATTTTCAGTAGTATACAGGTACCAAAGGTAAACCTATAGTGCCTTTTAACCTAAGGATGAAATATCTTGGGGTCTAGAAAGATCTGCCCAAGACTGTGTAGCAGCCTAGCATACCAGTACACACCGGAATCTCTTCCTCCCCCTGAGCAACACTGTCCCGGCTCGGTCTCTCTGTTCGGGGGTACACAGCTTTTTTGTCTCTCTGAAGTGTTTGTATTCACATCCACGCCTGGGCTGCAGAGTGTCTGATTTACCCATGCTCTCGGCCTCTTGCAGTGAACGAGCATGTTAGTGCGCTCCCTCTCGGCCCCTGAGGCCCACACTCCTGGCGGTGCGCCCTCCCCCCGAACCAGCTGGGTGAAGGAGAGCAGCAGTCTCAGGGGCCCAAATGCCCAGTGTGACAGCCTGTGGTCCTCTATTAGGGCGTAGCTGGATGCCAGTACTCCATCCACAAACAGGGTGCCATGTTCTGTTAGGGGTGCATATACGCCCGTCCCTTTCTCCCGCGAAGTAGATGTGACCCTGGAGGGTTGCGCTCGGCCGTCTGCTCCGTGGATGAGCACGTAGTCCCCCGGTTTGGCCCTACTGGCAAACCGGGCCCGGTACTTACTGTGGTTGAGCTCGTAACGGGGGGAGAGGAAGACCAGGTGATGCGGAGTCAGGGCGATGCGATGGCCATCTTGGGTGCTTAAGACCAGGAAAGTGGACCTGCTCTCGTGGTCTCTGTGTAGGAATACAAGGACACGGCTGAGGACTGGTTGTCCTGACTCGGACAGGGCCATCACTCTGTCCCCAGGCTCCAGGGAGTCCAGGGTCTTCCATCCCTCTCCGGGCACAGTCACCCGGGCCCAGCCTGGGAAACAGCCCCCCTTCTCAACTGCCACCGAGTGATCTGAGGGGACAATCAATCCAGAAGGATCTGCTGTATTATCACTGAAATATTCAATCTTTTGACATAGTACATAATGCATTTGACACAATAGACATAATACAGAATACATTGACATAATACGACGTGCTGTAGCTATGCAGGTTGCCTGATGGAGAATAAACACAAACGCATCAAAAAGCTGTGGATTTAAGGTCTTGAACACATACGGCCTCTTTGACCTACCAGCTTTGACGGAGCAGTGGACATGGTACTTGGACTCATAGTACACAAAGTCGAAGCCGGCCTCCACAGCCAGCTGGGCCAGAATGCCATACTTCTCTGGCATGCGGTCCGAGGTGGTGATGTCCACGGCCCGTCCCTCATAGTGGAGGGAGTCCGCCGGGTGGTGTCCATCCTCATCCCAGGCCTCAGTGACACGGAGCTTTGTCCCTGGCCAGTGGTTCATCACAGCTATGGCCAGTTTGTTGAGGCAGTCTTTACAGCGCTGAGGGACGTGCAGAGAGTGACAAGCCATATTTAGACCGACGTGGACAGGCCATTGATTTAGTTTGATGGGATCCCCCTAACATCTGCATTAAGAGTAGTTCATTCCAAAAGTGTTTAGTAAAGCATCTCATGGAAAGTATTAGTGACACTTTATTTTACCCATACTGCAGTCTACCGATAATACTTCCAGGAGTGGTGTGTGTAAAAACCCTAAAGCGGAGGTACCAGAGACTGTTTTAATCATTCATTAACCAAAAAAAGGAACCGCTTCTAACAGAGTGGAGATGTAAAGGTAGAGTAAATCCTGCCATCTACCTTTGCCACTCTGGGTGACTATATCCACAACGTCTGTAAATCAATAGAAGATACCACAGCACTTCTGTTATTCAGTCCTATCATCCATGTTTACCACATAAATGTGTCAAAACAACACTAAACCGTTTGTATCCGGCTGACCTGTCCCTCAGTTGACATCATCAGATGTTTCACTCCTGTGTTGAGTTGTTATAAAGGCCAATGCCACCCTCTCCAACCTTTCTTAGACAATCAGAACGTAACATCACAAAGCTACTGTAGCCATTCCACAACATTCCTTGGCCTTTTCAGCATGGTGAGAGAATAAGCAAGGCCATTCTTTAATTCCTCAGATTTCTCCGTGAGTCAGTGTCACTTCAAAGAGATGTAATACAAAATGTGACCAGTATGACTCAAAGACCCAGTGGCCTGTAATTTATTTTATACAAAGTACAGTCACTCTTTCATACAAAGTAGTGGATACATTGACATCAAGCTCTAATGCAATAGCTCCTGAAAATCCCCAATTCTTCCCAGGACTTTGTTAGCCATACATCAGAGCGAGTCAGAGAGCAAGAGAGACAAACTAAGAGAAAGGATAGGAAGAGAGAGACTTGGCTGGAGAAACGCTGCGCAGCTAGGAGGCAGGGTCCAAGCTAGGGAAGAGGGCAGAGAGACACAGGAGGAATGTACGGGCATGTACATGAGAAAATGACAGGCAATGTGAGAAAAGAGAGAGTCACAGAAAACGAACCGGCTACATTTTCTCGCCATGCCATTGAAGAGAGGCGTTTCATTGTCACCGATCTACAATAGTCGGCTTTTCCGACAGTGCCATTACTTCAGCAGGCGGGAATTTTGTATAGGCGACCCTTTGGAGTGTCCAGACCATACACAAAGAACGTCTTTCACATCTGGCCAGAGAGGGGGACACGCACACATACTGTACACACACATAAAACACACACACACACACACACGGGTCCTCAGACTGGGCATCCGAACGGCATACACTTACTCAACCACAGATTTCCATCACATTTTGAAATCATTCAAAAAGAGAAAGAAACTGTTTGAACATCACACAAAACACAGTCAGAACAAAAGCATCGAAGCATCACCACACAAGGGTCGAGGCCATGGTCAGACAACTTTTAGATTAGACGATTGCTGTTATCCTCATTTGTGAAGAATGATCTTGATGTTACTAATGGTAAATGTTCAGAATCTGTCCAGAAACGAGTTCGATGATTACAGTGCGCCCATTGTATTGTAATTTTCCCATGTCAAAGATCTCTCTAGGCAGAGGGGTTGCCTTCCACAATGTGTTCATCTGTTGGTTAGTGTCGGGTTTACAAGACTAATCGATCTGCACTTGACATCAGACATTGAGAATACCGGCCGTTTTGAGTAGTTACAATCTGTTTATTGTTCCACGGCCTCAACTCCAAATGCCAACATAACACTGTGGCTTCCTTGATATTCTAAAGAGGTCAGATACGAGATGTGAGAGAAGTCTGTGTGAGGCTGAGTGCTGTTCTGGCGTCTTCTGTTCACCAGGCCCGATCATATTTAAACGGTGGTACCGCATTCCTGACCCTAATGCACACTCTACGCAAGGTTACCTGTCCACACTCTCCAACCAATCCCTCCTAGTAAGCACACAGAGCAGGCAAGCGGAACCGGAGGAATCGTTTTATTACCAAGCAACAAAGACTTTGGTTAAAGATTAAAAGGAAATGATCGTAAGTTAGAGCGCAGTCATATTAAATAAGATCATGACCCCCACCCAAACGCAAACACACACCGTTTACAGAGAAGGAATTGTAAAATAAGACACCTGGGCAGAATTATTATGTCAGGTTCTGTTTTGGTTTGGCTTTGGTTCTGAATGCAACCCGGTCATGTTTTTTTTTGTGTTCTTACCCGCAACCTGTGCTTGTCCTTATTGGTTTCACCTGTGCCTTGTTTGCTCCCTCGTTGTGTCCCTATTTAAGTTCCTCCTGCCCCACTGTTTTATGTAGGTAATTGTTGTCCCTGTAGCCAGTGTGTTCCCTGTAGCCAGTGTGTTCCCTGTAGCCAGTGTGTTCCCTGTAGCCAGTGTGTTCCCTGTAGCCAGTGTGTTCCCTGTAGCCAGTGTGTTCCCTGTAGCCACTTGCATTTGACCACGTGTGTCCATTAAAACTGCCTTTTGACTGTGTCCTCTACACCCCCTGATCATGACATGTTAGACAAAATACAAAGTACTAATGATTATGTTAGTTTCGACTTATTAGACAGTCAATTATTACAGCGTGTCTTTAGCACCTTGTCTACTATTTATTCAACTTTTCATGAAAAAAAAAAACGGAAATACTTAAGGAAGTAATTATCGAAAGATCAATTTATTAAGTTGGCGTGTATCCTGAAAAAGTCACAATAGTGACAATTGTGGCCGCTTACTGCAATAGTTAACCGATCATCCTGTATAGGGATTTCACTTCTCAGTTATCACTAATTTCCGTGGACAGGAGGGGCATTTTGAATGGTATTCTGTTGGGGATGCAGTGAAGTGTCTAGTTACAGTGGTCATCCGAAATGTACACAGGGTAATACTGCACCTTGAAGTGGTCACACAGGTAAATGTCATGTAGAATAAAACTTAAACCTAGAGAGAATTTAACTTGTTCACCCATTACACACCCACGTACCCACACACACTAAGGTCTGTACTAAACTAACAAACTGACACACACACTAAGGTCTGTACTAAACTGACACACACACTAAGGTCTGTACTAAACTGACACACACACTAAGGTCTGTACTAAACTAACAAACTGACACACACACTAAGGTCTGTACTAAACTAACAAACTGACACACACACTAAGGTCTGTACTAAACTAACAAACTGACA
>JACXGJ010015133.1:0-13899 GCA_016801105.1 Esox niger | reverse complement strand
GCTAATTGAAAGGCATTCTTTCTGATAATGTCAGTACAGTAATTCATTATGCATCACGTAGCAAGCTAGCTTACCAACTATCTGCCCCCTAACAAAACAACCACAAACAAAAAAGTTTTTGTGCAAGATATAGCTAACAAAATTGCCACTCCACAATATTTAGATTTCATTGAATTTTAATATTGCTATCTCTTCATAACATATAGAGTAATTTATATGAGCTACTTCAGCCTATGGAGGACTCTTAGGGACAATATTAAATAAATTCATAAACCATTAAATAATGAAATATGAAGGGAAATATATTATTTAAATTATTAATAAAAGAACGCACAGAAAACATGTAACATATGTAATGTTGTATTTTTACATTTAATGATTTTCATAGGTTGTGTATGCAAATAGCTAGTAAATAAGAACCAATCAAAATGCTCAAATGTTTTCAGATTTTTTTTTATTACAATAGACAGACCAGACCAGTGTGTTACAGATTTCTCAGTACTGTGAGTCACGCGGATTGCTTCAGCCTCTTTATACTTTCTGACATAAATTATTTGCTGTAGTCTTGTGCAGTGGTCCAAACCTCTGTCTGTGAGGCACATGAGCCCCTTGGTGAAAGTTATTGAAGCCCTGATTCTGCTAATTGTACGGGACATTCCTTTCTGTCTTCATCTGCATACTTGTCTACTTAGCCTGTTTCGTACCTTGAACTATTGTATAAACACACTATGATAAACTATGATAGACACAATCTTTAAGAAAGATTCTGCATAGACTGCTCATAGTATTATCTCCCTGACTATAAACTGAAATGTCTGTGCTGCTAGTTGTTTTAATTTTGTCTGGTAATTGTAGGGTAGCAAGATGTTTTTAATTTCTACTATGTATCTTATTAAGTCATAGTAAAAATAAACCGTAATACACTGTTTTGAAAGAGAGTTGTCTGCACCCAAGAAGCAGGAAGGCAGGCTGCAATAGTACAGCTCAAGAACATTTGATTGACAGTTCTGGCTGCATAGTGATAGATGTCAGTCCCTCTTTAGATGTGTTATTTCTTTACAGACTATGGAAATGCTGTACAGTGGTTGTTCTCTTCAGAGATGTTTCTGTCAGCATTTGAAAAGCCATGGTGTGCCCTTACAAATATGCAACATTGCTGTAACTGAAGAACTACCGAGGCACAAGAGTCCAGTTATCTAAAAAGGTTATCAGTTTAACAATCCTCCTAATATTGGGGTATTAGTGTGCTCAAAAACAAGAACTCTGGGCCTACTTTTATTCCACATACCTATTTTACAATTTTACTTCTTCACCATTGTATTACATATAAATATGCGATACATTGTCAAGAAAAATTACAATTCGGCATGCTTAAATGATATAAATGTTTTTATTGCTGACACAGTTTACTATAGGAAATGAAAACTATACTATTTTCTGAGCAGAATCCTTTTTATACTCGTATTTGAGTATGGGGACTTTTTTTATTTACATTAATATTTACATTTAAATTCTTCAATAAATGCTTTAACTACAGTAGAAATGTTGAGTACTCTATCCATCACTATTATCAGCTGACCTTGAAATGTCAACAGACTTCCAAACTTCCCGAAGAACCTATTCCCTTGACTCATCAGTGTTCAGTGTGGGACCAACAGTGTTGTTTGTTTAAAGATGTAT
This sequence comes from Esox niger, assembly GCA_016801105.1. Taxonomy (NCBI): domain Eukaryota; kingdom Metazoa; phylum Chordata; class Actinopteri; order Esociformes; family Esocidae; genus Esox; species Esox niger. The sequence continues at coordinate 12,219 of JACXGJ010015133.1, read as the reverse complement.
AGGGTTGTTACCAGCAGCAAATGCAACATAATTGATATGCAATGAGAATAGAGTCATCCCCAGAATTGAACAACACTACACAATCCTGCTTTCTTTATAAATACAGATATGATGTCATGTTCAGTGTTGCTGAGCTACACCCATTCCTAGCTCTGCAACCTGATTGCACCACAGAAAAAACTGGGTGAAGCATAGAACCAAATGCAAGTAGAATTGATGTGTGTTCATTCTTTGAGGTGAAGTGTGTTCATCCTCCTTTTCAGGGTGAACAATGCAAAATGATTATGGTGATGGCATCTATGTATTTCAGCATTTAGTCCAGCGATAGCCTTTTTAAGTTACTATTTAGATGTGGTGTACAGTTTCTCATGGTTTCTCAAACAAAAAAAGTATGCCTCAGACAAGTGTTTTTGCCTTTTGGGTGCTTATCAACGGCCATCCCCATGATTTATTGAGAAAAATATTTGCAGAAAGAAAGGAGAAAAAAAGGTAATTTAGGTTGTATTGGCAGAGCTACCCTTTACTATGACCAACATAGCAAGACATATTGTGACAGTTTCTCTGCGTGGCGCCATGCACCCTCGCCCTCTCCAGCGTACTAACTGCCGGTTGGAGATGGCAGCAGTGCACCCCAACTGACACACCTGCACCGCATCTGTTATTATGTGGCTATTTAAGTTCCTTGTTTATCATCCGGGTTATTGTGTCCTGTCAGTGTTTATGACCGTGTGGTGCTGCCTTTTTTGGGATAAAGTATAGAAAATTTGTTGTTGTCATTTTTCTTTTCCCTCTCTCTTTTTACGCACACGCTACCCTCGCCCCTCACACTTGTCAGGGAACTTGTAGGACTACGAAGTCATTCCAACTTGTAAATTCAGTTTTTGGTAAAATTCACCTACATCACCAATGGCTGTTAACATCTGCTCCAACCAAACTATCTAGATGTGGAAGAACCCTGTAATTTTCTGACTTCCACAGGCAGGTAGATGTAAATCACTGGCAAATATAAGTTTCCATGGCAAATAATGAATGAGGAAGGGTAATTTATAATTTATTGTAAGCATTATTAGACAGGTGCACTCCTGCTGTATGGTGTCCATTTTAGGACAGCCTCATCCCACTGAGATAAAAAAAGATGACCATTGATGCTAAGTTCACCTTTTTCAAGATAAAATCCAAACCCTTTTTTAACAAAGCCATTAAAATTTTGAAGTAAAAAAGTATTGTATGTATTGTCATGCCCCGGAAGGCTGAGATATTTGTTTTTTTAAAGCTTCTCTAAAGTGTTGCACAGTTTTCCCAATGACACAAGAGACAAACTAGCACAGGCATTTTCAATCATTTTCTTTGCAGACAGGGAATTCAGCTTTTAAACCGATGGCATATGTCAACACAATTGACGCTCCACTGTCCAGGAAAACAGAGGAGGAGGGAGTAGAGAGGGAGTGGGCTATGTGGGACAGCTCAGGCCAAAACATGAGAGATCAACCGTGTGTTTGACACAGTGGCTCAGACGCAGACACCGGGCCATCACAGTGGCACCCGGCAGCCAGCCAGGCAGCTCCCTTGCTTGGTCCTCGTCTTCATCCCTTGCCACAATCAATCCACCATGGACCCACAACCGTAATCCTATTTGTTCAAATAAATAATGAAATAGCAGCAGCCACACACAGAGGCGCACAGAGGGTGGTAATTGCTGCGTTTCGCTCCGGATCAGATGGGCTCTGTGGGACACTGGCTTGGCTCCGCTGTGACCTTGTGTGTGTGTTTGTAATTTTCCACAAGCTTAGTGGATATGCACCAGACAGGGGCTTTTGGTAAGAGCAAGAAATCCCAGGGACCACGCCAAGACCAAGTAGAGTGAACGGGCCTGTTGTGATGGAGCTCTCGACATAGACTCAACACCAAAGAAAAGCTTAGGAAGTGAGAAGGAATTGTTTACATGACAGCTATTAGACAGATGAACAAGGGAATGCTGTATAGTTAGCAATGCATGGCTTGTTAAAAAGAAATTGCTAGAAATATTGAGACCCCTCGATGCATGCATTACAAGAACCTCTTAAAGTAAAGCATCACAAATCATTTTTAACTCTTTATAACTAGACCGTTTTTAATGCTTTAACCTTGTATTCTACTGATAGTATGTGTCCTCACATTCTCTCACTGCAAATTTTGTTAGTTACCATGTGGAATTGTTTAAAGTTTGAGATAATATTGATTATCTAACAATTTGTTGTACAGTTTTAGATCTTATGTAATTATATTGTGACAAAGACATTGCTAAACAAGTAGCACAGCACATTTTATCTTGCATGAAGCATTTCCAGAATGTTTAAATCAGATAAAATGCTGCAAACAACACATTTTATCCAATGCAATACATGCATGTTTTATATAAGCAGATTCACACAGTAAAGAACGAAAAGTTTCTTTGACAAAAGACACAAGTAATGAGTACAATGTGATGACGACGTGTCTTCTCACTCACAAGACAGTATGAACTCCCGATGTAATCTCTCCATTATTTACATTGTATTTTTTAGGGATGTACTATCCACAGGGGGTGGCTAATTTGTCACAGCAACAACCAGTAAACGTATAGCGTGATGATGTGGTCATATTTAGTTTGAAGTGTCACGATAGTGCAGAGTTTCAGCGTTAGTTGTGAATAGCTGACCGTTTGTTGGAGTTATTGCCTGTTGGTGACAGTAAGGTGTGATTGCAGTGGGTCTTATGGACCATCTCTCTGCATTGTTATAGCATCATGCTCAGTCAGCCAAGGGTCAAGCCAGGGATAGTGGTGCTTGCAGTTGGTCCCATCTCATAGCACCCTTCAGTGAACAGTTCAATCTCAATGTCCCCTTCAAAATTGGGCTGGTACTTCTTTGTCTTCCCTGGAGCCATATGTGACCCCAGTGAAAGCAGTAATCTGATTTCCCACCACATATTATGTTGCACAACAGATGGCTTCTTGCGAAATGAAATGCATAATGATGTAAGCTGTTGTAACCTATGAGATTTTCTGTTTGCGCTATACTTCTCAATTCCCTAGTTATTATCCCTATGCGCCCTCAGAAAGAGAAACAATTAGATCTCCTTTAAATGAGGCTTTTGTCACTACATCATTATAACAGGATATGTGTCTAGTCAATACAGAGTGAAACAACAATCCATTTTATTAGGGCTCTGAATGTTTTGTAGCAATGTAGATTTACATTTACTCACAGTAATACACTAATCTTTCAGAGCTGATTATTAATATCCAGAATGCCTAGCTACCTTGCCTGTTTTAAGTTACCAGTTAACAGCAGGATGCAGGTGGCAGAATTATTCAGGATTAGCAGCAGGGATTAAAGATTAATTTGTGTCCCCTTGTTCCATCCCAACATGGCTCATAAATCATATTAATTAGGACATTGACAGCGTTTGGCCTTCCATCATGGTAACAGCAGCTTAGCATCCACAGCTCCATAGTAAGGCATTGTGGGGTGATCCAAGATGGCAGATTTTCAATCTGTTTTTTTGCATTGTTACATGTAGTGAAAACAACTACAGTCAAAACACCAAAACATTAAAGGCCCACTCCAGTAACATATCCAAATTTAAAACTGGCATACTCAAAAGTGATGTCACGCACCCTCGCACATCACCAACAATCAAAATACAGTTTGCAGGTCAGGAGAAGCACTCTGTTTTAACCTGGCTAAAATTGGTTGTCATCCCTATTTTATCTTCTAAAAAATATTCCTTTGCAATGTCGGACTGTGGATGGAGAGCGTGAAAAACATTTTGGAAAAGTGACAATTCCAGTGGGGGGATTCCGCTACCATAGAGGTCCTTTAAATTCTGTGGAAATAAGAATGTGAGAATGATGGCATTCATTGTCATACCAACCTCAAAGCCGTAGATTTTAATGAAATAGTTTTCAATGATTGGTTGTTTTTAGCCGGGGGCACCACATAGTAAAGAAAACATGTGAGGTGATAACACTTGTGTTCCTCGTATTTCTTTTGTTTTTCCATTCTGTCACTCACAGGTCTCCAGCACAATCTCGGGCTGACAGCAAGACATGGATATGATTGCTGTGCAACGTTCAAGCATTTCAACTAGGTTCCACAAGGCCATTCATTCAGCTGTTGACTTCAAAATCAATACGCAATTGACGCTCTTTTTTCTTTTGTCATGGTAAAAGATATAGGCTGAGCTCAACCATGTCAACATCACAGTCCCTTTCAATCTGCACAGGTCCAAACCTGTAATCTTTGATTCATCACTACCATTCACCTCTCTTTCCGAGATAAAGCCTGCCTCACCCAAGCCATTAATCTTTCATCGTTCTACCAGCATCTTTGGGCTACTTCTGGAGGATCCCTAAGATCTGGGTCAGGGAAGCAAGCTAAAGACTGAGGGAACAGTTGGTTTTAAATCGATCTAACTGGATAAGACCAAATGTGACCTGTCACTTCAAAGAGCTATGTCTATGTCACAGTATGCACAGCCTATACCACATTCATGTCTTGAGTTGATGTTACTGCTTTAATGGGTATGAGGCACTGGAACATTCTGATTGTGTATGAGCATGTGGGCAACAGGAAGGGAAAATTAACATTACGTGGAACCAAAAATTGTTTTAATCAGGATGCTGTACCTAACAGCTGCACTGCGCTGGATATGTACGTGTGGAGTTGATTTAGCCAGCCATTGCAGGGAAAAGAGGCTCACGGTTGAATAGGCCACAATGACCTGATGGAAGAAAGCCTGCCTACTGAATGTGCAGTTCTGTGTGCAGCCCTCTGCAAGGCAAAAGATAGGCATACATCCAGGCCGGGTGCCTGTTCACGCATATCTGGTTGGGTTGCTAGGACTTCAGGCTAGGTGTTTATGGTTTCTGTTGACTAGCATCAGTGCTGGAATAGTTTTTGCACTGGTTAACAATGTCTAAAACACCTAACGGTGCACAGGTACTAGTAGTGCTGTACCCTAGGTTAGAATTTCCTCTTTGTGAGTCCCTTAATGTAGATGAACCATGCAGGAAAACGCACGTAAGGAAAGCATGGTAGCTTCTGTTCCCTGATTGTCATCTCCTCTTTCGAGACGAGCTGGAGAGAGAGACTTTTGGGAGCGTCCTCATTTTAATATTTATTGAAACTTTATCAAAACCACTCAGAGCGACTCAGAGCAATCAATGCTGTTTAGATTTCTAGCAGACAATATGGGTCCCTTCCCATTGTTTGCATTCAAGCAATTCACACTCATCCATCGGTAAGGGACAACAGGAGAATCACAGCTCGGTAATTCCGACCCCAGAGAAGTGGTTTGGTTTAAATTGAACGCTGGCTGAGCACAATACCTTTTAATTGGCATAGCGTATTATTTTCATATGAGACAGGGTGAAGCATAGGAGCATGGGAGCAATGAAACCATATGTTGCACAGACGGCACACACTATGAGGTCCCTGTTCTTTTCCAACTTCAACTTATTTGCCAATGCCTTCTCTAATAATTTCCTCCCAAACAATTTCAGACCATCATCCAATTGTTTTCTGAGACTGTCTCTTCAGAAAAGTTACAATTTACCACATTTTGTCACAGTAATGCCAGTATTACAGTGTGCCTCCTACGATAAATGATTAATCCCACACAACAACTCCATTGGTTCACAGTGTTTGCAGGAACAAGAGTAAGTATACTTTCCTCTGTGGTCTTGCATTGTCAGCACTGAGAGTGAAAGGGAAGATTCCTCCAAACTAGGCAAAGGACAAAATGTTCTATTAAGTGACCAACATGGCTTGGTATTTCGGAGTTTTGAACAGGGGAAATGATGGAGAATAGATTTTTCTTTCCAGGGCGTAAGTGGTTAGAGCGAGTATAGATTAAAGAATCATGAGTATGACAACTCACCGGCTGTACAGATCCAGAGTAAGCATGTTCCATCTGCCCACCACTTCTCTACCACTCAACCTGCCATTAAATGGATTTAGAGGGCTTAAATTTCAGCAGATAAACATTCACTTGGTTGATGGACATGACTTCAGAGTTGTGCAAATGGCCATTGACTATCTGTAAAATGTATTTTTCTCTTTCAAAACCAAGTAAATGAAACTACTCTTTTAAGAAGTATCACTCTGAGGAAATAATTGCGGCTATCTGTGCACTTTATCCATGCTATATAGCTCCATATGCAGGTCTGGCGATAAGGTCCAGTCTTTTTTTCTACCTCCTGTCAAAGGATGAGCAGGGCATCCATCTGGTTGCCCCCCCCACAACCTTCCTCCCTTCCTGAACTACCATGCTGTTCACGCTTGAGTAGCTCTTGATGTTATCCTACACTTGAACATGTTGTAATCATTAAAGAATCATCTGAAAATCTCCATACCTGTCTTCTTGTTTGTTTTCATGTATGTATACATACATGTGAAACCCAAAAGCAACAGAAAGAAGGAAGCATGGGTGACAATACTGTGTACAGTCTGTTACGCACTATATTGGATATAATGATCCGTGCAATAAAACAATATCTAAATATGCAATTTACCTTCAGAAGTGCACATAATGACATGTCATGGTCCTGTTTGGAGATGATACATGTTTGTACTTAATATTTTGAACACAAAAGTACATTCATCACAGTCTTCCTCCCAAACAATGTGAAAGCACATTTCTTTTTCCTAGGGCACAAATGTTGTACCGTCACAAAATAGGTTGTTTGATCCAATTCTAAGCTAAACTCTTTCAGTTGTTGATTTCCCCTGGCCTTTTTTCTCTAAATTTCAAGCAATTTCTTATATATATATGAAAGTATTTGAAACATAACATTTATGTAGAGTATACATTTTGCCAATAGACTCTGCATAAAGAGAAATTTGAAAAAATATGTTGATATGGAACATTGGGTAGCCTATTCAGTCAACAGTATTCAAGAAGATACACCAGAAATGCTGCATTATAATCAACAATTTGTCAGAGGCAACAATATACAGGGATATTGCAGAGGTCACGCCAACAGTATATCAATGCCTCCAACAGAACATATATACAGTACTTTAGCTAGACAGCTGACGTATGTACTAGCCTAGGATCCCACAGGACTCGGGAAGCAGATGGCCAAACTACACCATGTCAGCAGTTTTCCCCAAGCAACCTGAGAGACTGGCTGTGGTCAAATGAAACATGAGACATAGCAGACACCTTCAAAAACCTATTTATATTGTTCTGGGGTCACAATTGTCAGTTTGAACCAAATGTATAAACACAAATGTAATGCTTGGCACACACTGCACAAACTTTTTAAAGTTTTTTACTGTGCACAAAACACTCACATAAAAACTATGCATGTCGTACTTTTCTACAAACTTTGGAATACAAGTTTCAAATAGGATATATTCATCGCTTTAATCAGAGACAATAATTTATATAACTACAATATTTAAAAAGGAACATTTCTCTTCACAGCCAAAGTTGGCAAATATTTGGCTGAGCAGTCAGTGTATGGCACAAAAGCCAGGCTTGATGGAGAGATTGTCCTCTCTCAGCCATATCGATGTTTTCTCCGACTAATCCCATCCTGTCCCCTGTATTGTGTAGAAACCATCCTGATCCATCACAAGTGGCAAATGTATCACTGAAAAGTAAAACAAATGTTTACTGTTGTTCAGCTCTAAACCTGATGAAGGGCATTGATCTAGAAAGCAATCCAGGGTCTCTGGCTGCTGATGTTCGGCCGTGCTGAGAAATGATTGGGTCTGATCTCTGGGCAAGCAATGCCAAGCATCAAGTGTAATTATTGAGATGGGATTCGGCCTGTCAGCATGATAAATTGTGGTTTGACTTTATTTGTCTCAGCTCCAGATCAGCAATACCTGTCATCTAGACATTCTATTTCCTTTACTCAGCATCACCAACACAGACACATATTGAATACCTACTTTATCACCTGAACAGAAAATCTTTCAATAATATCACAGGCCTCCATTTCTGAGAAAAATGCATGCCACAGCAAAATAGTTTGAGTTTGACAAGAGGACACGAGAATAAAGTGTGTCCTGTTTGCTGTGGTAGATAGTTTTTTTGTTGCTGTTAAAAAAAGAAACAATAATAATAAGCATTAAGTTAGCTGAATTTTCTCTGCTCTGCCACAATCCAAATTAAACTTTTTATTTTGAAGCTAATCATTATGTCGGGTAACAGTAAGAACAAAGAATTTGCAGTGGACCGCTTGCAGGTGCTGTTGCCCTGAGCTGTTGTTCATTTGTGAAATACGGCTTCTAGCCAACTGTGACCTTATCCACAGGAACAAATCAATTGTGCATACAAACATTAGAACCTAATGTGTGTTGTCTGCCTGGCAGGTACCAATAAGAATAATGAAAACAGTAAATGCTGTAACCTTGGGTTATTATGCTCCACTGACAATGCTCAGTGTTTATAAATGTTACTCAAAATACAGTACCCATCAAAGAAAAGGCTACATATGTCGAAGGGGATAAGGATGATGGCAATTTTGTACATTAGGAGTAAAACAAGCAAAGAATGAAGGTACTTTCAGATAAATGTAACTACCATCAACCATAACTTTGTCTTCCTAAAACCCTTCATGTTTCCTCCATTGTCTCTGCGATGGGTGATGGAGGTCAGTACAGGACAGCAACAGTGGACTCTGATGCTATTGGAAAACTGCACTTCTCTCCTCCCTTTACTCCCCTGCGGAGCATTTCGTTGCTCCATAGTGGCTCAGCAGGCCCCTCTCTATCCAGATCAATTATTCCCACCAAAATAAGTACGGGAGGAGGACATTAAATATTTACGCCGAGGCTGAACGGGGGTTGAAAGCTTCCCCAAAGCGGGGGTGTTGTAGCTCTTTTATTTTTCATGATGATGGAGGGGACTGCGACAGCTAAGCAAGAAGGCACGGGAGCTGCTCAGGGCCCTCTGAGGAGCTAATTCTGTCGGCGGTCCAATCCAAACTAGAGGACGGCCTGTCCAAACCTCACTTAGGAGGGACAGTCCCTTGGGCTGCCCCTTGAAACCTTACCTGCATCTTCAATGCTTTCTCCTATTTAGGTTGTCGTTTAATGGGCCTGTAGTGTCAAATCATGTCTCACACAGTGGATTGTTTTTCTCCTGTTTGTTTGCTCTTCTTGCCTTATAGCATGAATAGTGTTTATCTTCTTTTTCATCTCAGCTAACTTGGGCCTCTGCTGACATTATTTAAAACAGTACATTTTACATTGTACCCAATTTAACTGTTATGAGTGCATACTTTGGCCAACAGGAAGATTTTCTTTTTGTTTTTATCAAGTTTGCTCAGCAGTTACAAAAACATCCTACAAACATGGGGTGATTGTAGGATTTCTTTTAAAGGATTTCTCTTTGAAGAGCTACCGTGCATCTAGCCCTTAACTATTCAGCATCACTGGATACAATGGGATAGAGTAACCCAGTGTTGACATGTGTATTGCAGTGTCTGGTGGGTGTATATTCACAGCATGTGACTGATCTTGTTAACTTACATATAAAATTCCAAGATTCATTCAGCCTTTTCTGGTAGTGGGATGAAAGAATGCTGTGAGAGGAAGAGTATAGTGTAAAAATGCACCTGGAGATTGACAGTCTTTAATTATTTCCAAAAAGATGGACACACCAGGTGGGGATAATCTAATGCCGATCAAGGGCTCATGCTATGATCGGCAACTGTAGGGAGGTGTGAAGTCCGAAGAAAATGGAAAGAAACTGCATTAAATTACACAACACACTAGCTGTCATGTATTAAATTTCATTATGATCTGACATGGTGATATTGAACGATACATGCCTGAACCGAAGTAAGCTACTGTAGAACTTTGAGAAACTTGATTCGAGAGACTTGATTTGAGCTCTTTGATAGATTTGAGCTTTCTAAAAACAGTGCCTGTAGGAAATAACTACCTTTATAAACTGGATATCGTTGTTTGCTGTTTGGCGTTGTCAGTCTTGTTTCAGTGTTTCAGGCCCGGTTTCCCAAAGCCCTAAGTGCACATAAGTGCCTTGCTATGATAACAGTGTGTTTCCGCGAAAGCATCATTACACGAAATTATGGCACATAACATTGCTCGTTAATTAATGAGTGCTCCGGAATTGTAACCAACTACTAACCATTCCATTAACCCTTCCGTAAACCTTGACTTTTAACCATCTTCTAAAACCTAACCATATAGATAATATTACTGTACTACCTATAACGAGTGTTTGTGGATGCTCTACAGATTATTTTCCAACTATCAGCAAAATTTAAACTATCTACTAATGTAATCCTATGATTCAACTTAAACCTAAACCCTCTTCTAAAACCTAACACTATAAATTGTCTAACTATCTATAGAACATCTAAAGATGAAAATTGGGACTTTCAAAATAAAGTGTAACCCAAGTTTCCACTCACAAAACATTTGCTCAGGGAAAATCCAATTCTAGAGAGCAGACAACCATGTCACCTGGTAACAGCGACCTGCTAGGAAGCAATCCAAGAATGTGCAGAGCCTCTGACGTCTAGGCCTAAGGTGGATTGTACGATCTGATGGTTCTCAGTTTTGAAGGCAGCTGATGGATGTAAGAGAATGTGAGCAGACGTGATTGAGTCAGTGTTGACAGTGAGACTATAACAAGAGACTATTTTACAAAACGGTGAGAGGCCTCGGTTGAGTGACTCGTGCTGTAGCTTGACTGGTAAAAGTTGAGAAGATTGTTCTGAGAGAGAGTTGGTAGAGGCACCACACGCTCAAGTGTTTTGTAGAGGAATGTCAGAAGGGAAACCAGTTCAAGAGGGTTGAAGGGGACTCAGATAAGGTCTCCAGAGATTTCCCTCCGGGAAAGGCAGGAGAGAATAGGGTCAAAAAGGCAGGTTTTCTGGTGGACATCATCAACTTATGTATTTCTTCAGGAGACAGCCGAAAGAGTTTAGTTGTCTAGATGTGTGTGATGGACAATTGGACCCATTAGGATGAGTAGGCCTACTCAGTAGGCTCAACTAACTTCTCTGCCAAGCTAAAAGTGCATGGCCTTCAGATTAGGCAAAGAAACTGGCGTGCTAATGCACTGTCCCGACGGCCATGGGCAGCATGACAGTACGGAGAATGAGGTAATTCCTGTACCTCCTAAGTATTTAAATACCCATTGCCTTTATCCGTGACCTTTATTTTGCTTGAATCCTTTAGAAGGTAGTCTGATTTGTGGATTCAAATAAAGTGCACCAGAAGTGTGTGCACGTACCTAGTCCCAATTCTTTGTTGAAACATATTGTTACTATTGTAGTGGGAGCCTAGTGATATTGTTGTACGCTGGATAAAGATGTCTGTATCCTCAGATCTGAGATACCATTTGTCATTCTATACCATTCATGGAGGTTTGGAATCTGCCTCATCAATTTTCGAGAACACCTGGTTATTTTCAATACCATGGTTCATTGCTCCATGGGAATATGTCACAAGAATGAAACGCAACAATGATGCCAATTCACCAGGCTGTTTCCCTGGTGAATTGCAAGAAGCAGAGAAATTAGATCTGCTGAACAGTGAATTGCAAGGAAAACAATTCATAGATTGCCATCTAAAATGGATAACTTGAAAATACATGTGACTGTAGTCTTGAATAGTTATAGTCATATGCCAAGGACATAAACTGTGTGCATACACATCGCATCATTCATGGATTGAATATATCCATTTAAGACCTTGTTTAATCATGAAATAATCCTCTAGTCGGATTTAGCAGTACTGCTTAATAGTTTATATAGGATGGCTTCTGTCACTTTTGTGATTTTTTTAAGCTAAACTTGTGTGGCTGATCAGGTGGGCATTTCCAGTGTGGTATGTTGGGATTCCTGTGTGAAGTATGGTAGAGAGCAGGACTTCTGTAATGACGTAAGCTTGTTTGAAGACTGAATTATGATGGGTATATTCGTTTGTTGAAATATGAAATTATATGTTTGTGTAACAAATGGATAATTATTAGGAACACCATACTAATACTGTGTTTGACCCCCTTTCGCCTTCAGAACTGCCTTAATTCTATGTGGCATTGATTCAACAAGGTGCTGAAAGCATTCTTTAGAAATGTTGGCCCATATTGATAGGATTGCATCTTGCAGTTGATGGAGATTTGTGGGATGCACATCCAGGGCACGAAGCTCCCGTTCCACCACATCCCAAAGATGCTTTATTGGGTTGATATCTGGTGACTGTGGGG
>JACXGJ010015132.1:0-13900 GCA_016801105.1 Esox niger | reverse complement strand
CTTACGCACAGAGATTGTTCCAGATTCTCTGAATCTTTGGATGATATTATGCACTGTAGATGATGATAACTTCAAACTCTTGGCAATTTTTCTCTGAGAAACTCCTTTTTGATATTGCTCCACTATTTTTTGTCGCAGCATTGGGGGAATTGGTGATCCTCTGCCCATCTTGACTTCTGAGAGACACTGCCACTCTGAGGCTCTTTTTATACCCAATCATGTTGCCAAGTGACCTAATAAGTTGCAAATTGGTCCTCCAGCTGTTCCTTATATGTACATTTAACTTTTCCGGCCTCTTATTGCTACCTGTCCCAACTTTTTTGGAATTGGTAGCTCTCATGAGATCCGAAAGGAGCCAATATTTGGCATTGCAATTCAAAGTGTCACACTTTCAACATTTGATATGTCATTTATATTCCATTGTGAATAAAATATATGTTTATGGGATTTCTAAAGTATTCCATTCCTTTTTTACTCACAATTTGTACAGTGTCCCAACTTTTTTGGAATCGGGTTTGTACTTCTTTCCACAGTGTAGCAGGAACCACTATTTGGTTTGCTTTTAGTAACAGGCCATCCACTACTGACAGCATGTCCTGAAATGAATAAAACTGAGGCCATGCCTGTTTCAGCCAATCACTACCCATTAGGCATATTACTTTCTGAAGCTGCACATCGCCTGTGGTCTCCCCTTTTATTCTCCTTTTCAGTGTTTCGCTAACAGGGAGAGCCTCCATCACCGTATTCACATGGCTGGTAATCTCCAGTTCTTGACGACAGCTAGTGCCTTGTCCTCCTGGCTTTACTCTCGACAAAGCCTAAGCCACCACAAGGCACTTTCGAGGCGTACATGACCGCACACACGTGTACCTTTGCAAGCACATCATTGGTTGAGTGAAATGTCATTCAGATGCTTTTGACTGATGGTCCTATGAGGTTTGGGGTCAGTCTCTATTAAAAGATGTGTCAAAAGCCAAAGATGAACGAGTGAAGTAATAGCCAAACACCAGACCCAAGCACTCTTTCTCTCTTTGAGCGTATCCTTGCCCCGTCTCCGACATTGCAGCATAGGCCACTGGTTTCCATGCACGCTCGCGCACCGGCAGTAGCACTGCTCCAAGTCCATCTTTTGATGCGTCTTTGGAAACTTTCGTCTTCCTTCTGCAATCAAAGAATGCCAACACAGGTTCTGTAACCAGGATCTCCCTCAGCTTATTCCGTTCCTGCACATGTGCCTTGACTGCTCATTTTTGGAAGGCAATAAATCCCTAAGAGCCAGTCTTTGAGGAGATGTTTGTGAACCAAGTCCTAGTTCACCAGTCCTAGTGCTCTCTGCAATGCTTTTTTCTTAGTTGGGTCTGGCATCTCATTAACAGCTGTGATTTTTGGCCACATCCGGCTCTACACCAGCAGGCGTCAGTCAGTCCCCTGGAAATGTTACCTCGTGTGGCAAACTGACGTTTGTCTTTGTTGAGCTTGAGTCCATATTTGTGCCCCCTCTCTAGTGCTCACCGAACCCTGATTGTCAGCTCCTACTTAGTCTTCCCTCAGATGATGACATCATCAAAATACACACAGAGACCCTCTAGTCCTTAAATTACGTTCTCCATTGCACAGTGAAACATCTCTGGGGCTGTTGAAATGCCAAACCGAAGTCTCTGTTAGCTGCAACATCCAAATGCTGTTTTGAATACACACAACTCTGCACTTTTCTCATCAAGCTGCAGCTTGCAGAAACCATGTGATGCATCCAGTTTAGGGAGACCAGTGACCCCCTGCCATTTCGCTCAATATCTCCTCCCTCTTTGGAATTTGGTCCTGTTCCCTTTTTGGGTCCGTGCAGATTCTAAGGTCTCACTTTGGCTTTGTCACACAGACCATTGAGTTCACCCATTCCATAGGCCCTCATGTTGGTTAGGCATAATCTTTGGGGGCATGTCTTCATTCTGTATTGTATTGCTGTGTGTCAGCGACAAATTAGACCCAAATCTTCAAAGGCCTGATACCCAAGAATTGAGTCCTTCACTTTGGGCACTTCCACAAATGTCAGTGTTGTCTTGATGTGTTTATTCTGTACCTGTAAGTTACACAAACCCTTCATCTCAATCATTAGTCCATTGTAAGCTTTCACCCCTTATTTGTTAATTTTCAATATGTGGTTTCTTTAACAGGGAATTGCAGTCCTTTAATGGAATAAGATTAGCCTTTGCTCCTGTGACTCGCTCCATGTACAGCACTGTGCTGTTAACTGTGATGGGAACTATCCATTTGTCTATCACATATCTGGTCTGATCGGGGTTCCCTTGTAGCTGCTCCAATAAACATGAAATGATCATTCACGTCCAAGTTTTAACTGCTTCCATCATGTTAATGTTCTTTTGTTTGTCTCCTGCAGACAAACAACTTTTCGTAAAGTAATTTATTCCGTTGCACTTAACATTTTCCAAATGCTGGGCACTGTCTGAGGCCTTGTTAACCTCCGAAAAGACCACAGTGTGTGTTTCTTGCAGTGACGTCGCCAGCGCGAACATGCCTGACCACCCAATCAACAGCAGTTTCACACACCGCATTCGTTTCGGGAGTTTTCTGTTCAAATATGTGCACGTTTTGCGGTCTGTTCACTTGCCCTGCAAATCCCAACGGGATCGTCCAGTTTTAAATCATCTTCTCTTAGCAGTGTTTCGCGTACCTTCTTGTCATGCACTCCATAATCAACCTGGTCTTATACAATCGAGGACTGCATATCACCAACATTGCACGACTGTACTTTAACTTTCAGATCAGTCAGGAACGCGTCCACATCCCGTAGCTGCACACGGCACGGTAACACGTCTTTCATATACTTCGTTTCTCCTCGGGGTTAGTATGCTTCAAATTGTTCAATCATTCTGGCAAAACTATCTGAGTCAAAAGTGTTAAGAAGTTAAATAGCATCTAAGGCCGCTATCGTAAGAATGAAAGCAACTTTCTGCTCCCCGTTCTTGATGTTGGCGCTGATAGCTTTTAAATACAACAAAGAAAGTCGGTTTAAATTTGTTCAAGTTATTATCCA
The DNA here is from genome assembly GCA_016801105.1 of Esox niger. Classification (NCBI taxonomy): domain Eukaryota; kingdom Metazoa; phylum Chordata; class Actinopteri; order Esociformes; family Esocidae; genus Esox; species Esox niger. Next base: position 10,848 of record JACXGJ010015132.1, on the reverse strand, counting down.
CATTACCCGTAAACTTCAATTTGTCTAAACAATATTTCAACCACTCGTGGTACCATGTAATAATTTGTGACTCATCACCAAGTAAGCTCAATCAAATCTGTTTCATTACTTTTCGGTTGTGTTCTTAAACCTCACTACGGAACACCTCGAAGTTAACCTTATTCACATAATTCTACACTATTCTAGATGGCTATTGGATAGCTACAGTATACAATACTTATAATGAAAACAATGACTTGAATCACTCCATGGCTGGTTTGTTTCTTTAGAAAACAATTAGACAGTTGAATAGCTAACCACTACAGCATTTGAACTACGCTTTGTAAATCAAATACGAGTGCACGTGTGTCGCCAGTGCAGATCGTCCATCGCAATATAACGCAAAGTTCTAGTCTATCCTGAACAAAACGTAAACCGTGAGTTGTTGGGGCAAAGACGTGGATAGGATCGCCTGCAAGGAAGGTTGCGTCACTGACCACAACGCTATTTAACAATGGGCAGTCGTACAGGCACTCACCCAGTAAGAGACATTCGCTCTTCTCACTTGACCAGATTCACAAAAACCCTTAAATGATGTTTAGACATAAATATATCTTAGCCATCTTGTTTCGAGGTAGCGAACCTTATGCAGTGTTCCTCATTCCTTGAATTAGAGCTTTTATGAAGACCTACAGGGATATTGAAATGTTTTCTATCAGCACCTCACAGAACTACAATTGCATAATGTCAGGAAATGTTATGACTATGGGACACAGACAATCAGAAAATCCTACCATCAACAGACAGATTTATGATTTCGATATGGATTTTCCTTATCAGTATGAGATGTACAGTGGCTCGCAATGGTATTCACCCCCTTGAACCGCTTCACATTTTATTGTGCAGCATTGTTAAATCAAAATGCATATGATCTGGAGATGTTACCACTGATAAACACAGTAAAGGTCCATATCCGTATGTGCAAGTAAAAAATGAAACCAGCTAATTATTCTCAAGTAATACTATTAAACAGAAAGAAGAATAGATTGCATGAGTATTCCCCACATTGTTATGACACCTGAATGAGCTAAGGTGCAACCAGTCGTCAATAGAAGTCACATAATTGGCTGAATGGGATCTGTGAGTGTGCAATTAAAGTGTTTCACATGATTTCAAGTTAGATACACCTGTCTTTAGGAGGTCCCACAGTTAATTTGTACAATTCCTAACAAAACGTACCCCGTGACTTTGAAGGAAATTTCCAAGCAAATCAGGAATAAAGTTCTTGAAAAGCACCAATCAGGGGTACGATATAAGAACATACAAGCCACTGAATATTCCCCATAGCACAATTCATAATTAAGAAACAGAGAGAAAATTGCTCAACTCTGAATATCTAGAACAAGCTACCCTCCAAACTGAGTATCAGGGCGGGAAGGGTACTAATCAGGACAGCCAACAAGAGGCTTATGGAGTCTCTAAAGTACTTACAGTCTTCCAGGGCTTAGGTGGGATATTTCAACAATAGCCCAGGTGCTGGGCAAAATAGTGGCCATTATGTGAGAGTAACAAAAATAAATCAATTGTCGGAAACCTCACAGCAAATCTTGGCTAGATTTTGCCAGAAGATTCTATGGTCAGTTGAGACGAAATAGAGCTTTTTGGCCTCAACGCTAAGTGCTATGTTTGGCACAAGTCTAACAAAAAACATCATCCTGGGAACACGATCACTACTGTGAAGCTTTTGAGAGGAAACAAATCATTCATCAAAGAAAAATTGGGAGAAGGTTCTTCTTCCAGCAGGACAATGAGCTCACAAATATAGTACAACCAAAGCCACACAGGGGTGGCTTGTGAACAATAAAATGGTCAATGTCCTGAAGTAGCCCAGTAAAAGTCTGTCCCTCAGTCCAAACTTGAATAATTGTGGAAAGAGTTAAAAATTGCTGTTCAGTGAAGATGACCTTTTCCAACGTACAATTTCTCAAAAAAGAATGTGCAAAAACTGTCTATCCCGAATGGGCAAAGCTGGTACAACTTTGATCAATAATTATTTTGGTTGTATTTGTCATTTATTTTGAAAGATTTGTCGATTTTGACTTTTACTTTGACATTATAGGTTTTTTTCTTTTGAATTGGGGTGGTAAAGGGGACACTTCACATAGGTCATGTACAAAGGTAAGAGATTAAAGTGTTATTGATATCAAATATTTGAATATAAAAAATGACAAGTGTCTGAATGCACACATTTTGTATTATTTATTGGTAGTCTACAAAAATACAAAAAACCTTTTAAGTTAATATATTAGACATTTAAAGGGAATATATTAGACAATTATTTGATTGAATACCATGCTAAGTGGTATTGTAGTTATTAATTTGTCCAATCATAGTAGAAGCCTGTTTTTAGCTTTTCAGAGGGCTGTAAAATTTGCACAGATATTAGATGATTGAACATAGATCAGATTACAACAGTTAACAGAGAAACCAGAGGAATGAAAATGGCAAAATCTAGATACTTTCTTACTGCTATGACGGACCTCTAAATTCTGGAAAACCGTTAACTCACTTAAATGTGGCAACTACTCAACAACTGAGGAGGTTGCTGGGATCCGTCAGTAACCAAACTGAAATGGGATGACTTTAATAAGCACTTTATCTCTGCTGGTTTTGTTTTTGAAAGAACAAATATAATCCTGACCGGTACATTTCCTCAGCCCTTCTGCCCTCTGCGGAAGGGGAAAATAATAAACAGTTTTTTAATTTCCAAACACTCACAAAAAAGTATGTCTAATCTGCAATAGATTCCAAAAAATCAGCTGGTGCTGAAAATCTGGATCCACATTTACTGAAGGAGTGTGCCACTCCTGTCAGCGCAAGTACAGTGAAAAGATCCCTAAAGCTTGGAAAACTTTTGTTTTATCATTCCATAAGGGAGGTGATTGCAGTGAATTGGATATTTACCAGCCCATCTCTAAGGTTAACTGTTTGGCAAAAATTCTAGTCATTGGAACTACAATAACTTTTCACAATTAACAATACTCATTCCAGGATTCAGTCTGGTTTCAGACCTAAACACAGTACCACTACAGCCATGGTACATGTTGTAAATGATATTGCTAATGCCTTAGACAATAGCAATTGCTGTGCCGCCATATTTGCAGATTTGTCTAAAGCCTATGAAACTGTAGACAATGTGATTATTTTGAGTAAGCTGTTGTCAGTAGGACTAGGACCGGATGCCTGTCATTGGTTTAATGACTATTTCAAAGATAGAAGTCAGGCAGTTAGAGTAGACAGCATCCAGTCGAAGCCACTGAAGTTTGTTAAAGGGGCCCCACGAAGTTCTATACTTGGTCTATTATTGTTTACTCTCTACATACAAATACCGGTGATGAGATAAGACAGAGTTAAAGTCACCGATATGCTGACGACACTGTCATGTACTCTATTGCTTCTCCGGCAGACCAAACATTATTGCAGCTGGAAACAGATTTTCAGATACTACAATCTTTTTTACAACTTGGGCTGTTTTTTAATGTAAAGAAAACACATTTTATGATTTTTAATAGGTCATAAAAGCTGGTTGAAAATACACTTGCACTCACTTGCTTAGAAGGCTCTTTATTTAAACAAGTCTCTGCATATAAATACTTAAGCATATGGCTGGATGATAAACGGCCTTTTAAAATACATGTTGACAAACTCTATAAAAGGCTAAAGATCATGCTAGGCTTTCTCAATAGAAAAGGTACATTTTGGTCAATGTTTTTGTGCAAGCTATTTTCGTGTCTGTTATAGATTATCGGATATAATCTAGATGCATTCTATGGCATCCCAACTTAAACCACTGGATGCTACTTTTTGCACACTTATGTTTATTATGGGTGCTACAGCAGCTACAGAACTAATCCTACTAGTTTATATCAAAGTATGGGTTGGACTTTACTGTCCTTGAGCAAGAACAACATGCTCTCATGTTGGTCTATAAAGCACTTTGAAATAAACAACCTTTGTATTCATCATCACTTATCAACATCAGAACATTTTTTAAACCAGATCATGAAACCAGATCTCAAGCCTGGATTACACTTGAGGCCACAGCAAACTCCACTGATTTGGGTGTGACTGCCTTTTCCTATTATGCTCTTTACTTATTATATAGTGTGCAGACCAAACTTAAACTGGGCACTAATGTCCCCCTTGCCCAGTTTAAACATTTATTGGAGTTTTGGTTTCTGTTTTGCCTTTTGCATTTGCATTCAGGAGATTATGCGAAGACACATGTTAATTGAAACAATGCAATGTAATTTGTCTCATAGCAATCTCCTAACAATCTCGTAATAAATAGAAGAGTGCTGATAATCACTCTCCTGTCCTTCACCCTTAGGATATTTTGTATGGGACATGGACAGTTGCCAGCTACAGTATGGCCACAAAGTTGCCTGCAACACAATGTGAACAAGGTGCGCTGAGTTTTTTCAAACCTAACTACCTATTCGATACCCTTCAAAACCGAAAGGGGGCAATCTTGGTCTTTTTTTGTCACTTGATGCAACTGCTGAAAAATTTTTATTTTAAGTTTGTATAAAAATTAGCATCGACCAGAAAGTAAAGAACTATATATTGTTTCCGCAGTGAGTACACACAATATTTTGAGAAATATTAAGGGTGTAGATCATTTGTACTCCAAAAGCAATGCAGTATGCAAATCAGCAAGCCACGTGAATGGTTCTTTCATTAAAACGATTTGGCTCAAGACGCTCTTCGTTTGCGAAAGACCAAGTGGTCCATTGGGATTATAAACCGATTAGAAGCTTGCAGAAAGTAGGTGAGATGAACGACCTGCGGAGTGGAAGTGGCAAAGTGGCAAACACTTCACAGTAATGGAGATATTACAGCCCTAATATATCAATCTGCTATACTTTGTAGTTAGAAAATATACACACGATATTGTAAAGTTAAGTTCTGCGAACTAGATAAAGGAATCGTTACGGGTGTTGACAGAGGAATATGCAAAATTCCAGGAATGGAATTTGGACACGTTTTGGAATGTACACATATAAATATGATATTCAACAAACGCGCCAGTTTTTTTTAGCAGTGTCTTTTTATATACGTTTAGTTTGGCTACTATTTGAATAGTCGATTGCACATTTGCTTCTTGTCCGCATTTTTTCTCCCAAGGAAGATTGTTAAGCACGTGAGCTTCTAAGGGAAACGTTCGATGTTGCTATAGTTACAAGACACACGCCGGAAGAGTCAAATGTATAGCTATAGTAGCTACCAGACAAGGAAAATCCCTGGTACCATTCTTATTGTATAATCTTTATTTTGGAAAAATTACTGGTCAACAAACCAACCGAAAATGACAAAAGAATTCAAGGATTTTGAGAATTTTTTGAAGAATGTTAATGAAATAAGTAAGTACATTATATTCTGTACTAGCTATAGCCACAGTAGCACAAGTCAAAACCGCAGTTGGCACCATCACCGTCCTTGTTTTATAAATAACAACTTTAGTATTGTAGCCTATTATGACTACGTAAAAGTTAAAGTTATCTTTAAAGTAAAAGTACATATTTTGCTGAAAGTTAATTCAATGCCATAGTCTTTTTGATGGATATTTCTGCAGGACTGCCTTTTAAATGTATCTAAAGTCAAAGAGAACGCTTCTTTCTGCTTTTCTACAGGGACGTCCTTCCCATCTTTTTATACAACGCAAAATGATAGGATGAACATCTTTTTATACAACGCAAAATGATAGAATGAACATCAGCTCTCAAAAGTATTTACCCACTTTGGCCTCTTCCATAGGTTATTCATACATAGTTAAATCTAAATGGATTTAATTTAGAGTTTGTGTCACTGATCAACACAACTTAAGTCCATAATGTCAAAACAATATTACTTTAAAATGTACAATGTTTTACAGTCATTCTTCAATGACCTCTACAAGAACATAACCACAGAGCACAAATGTACAGTAGACATACAGTACCCATAGCAAGACAATGAGAAAGAACAGCCTAGTATGTCATCATGGCCCAGGCCATTGTATTCCCATATATAAATGAAAGGGCTCAGTGAAAGGCACTATCTAATGGTAGAAGCTGCTTCTTCTGCATCCCCATTGTCCAAAACTGACTCCTATATTATTTATTAATCTAATCAGAATTTTCTGTTTCTTTATTAAATCAGTACATTAGGTTACAAATGACCTTTTGTTTAAAAAGGTTTGAACTGTCCAGAGTAGTAATTTGAGAAACATTTTGATTTATATTATGAGATGCCTTTTTTGTCTTCAGCACAAATGTAACATCTAATTGGGTGTTCTCTTGGAATTCATATGCTTGGAATTTAATTCTGCTTGGAATTCATATTGTAAGCAGGCAACAGCTTTATTTATAGGTCTAGGGGAATATAGCAATGTACTGTCAGCATAAAAATTCAAGTTACATCTTCAATGTCATGTATATACAGAGGGAATGACAAAATTGAGCCCTGTGGCACACAATAATGCACTTAAAAAATTCAGATTTGACCCCTTCAGTCAAAATGTCCTGAGTTCTATCACTTGGATAGTCCTGAACTCATAAGCAGGCATCAGTACTCAGGCCTAAGGGCCTCAACTTGCTAATTAAAAGTGAATGATCTACTGTGTCAAAAGCCTTTGATAGGTCTATAAACAAAGCAGCACTGTTCAGCTTTTTGTCGAGGGCTCTGGTAATGTCATTTACAATCAGTGTGCTTGCACTCAGTGCTGCGCCCTGGCCAAACCCTATTTTGTAATTTTTTTTATTTTCAGTCAGAAAAGAGTGTAGATCTTTATTTTTCAGTGATTCTCGAATTTTTGATAGACAAGGTAACTGAGATATTGGGCAATAGTTGTCAAGTTTACTCGAGTCTTATGGAGTGATAAAAACTCTATCAGCTTTCTTTATGATTTAAAAAGGAGCCAAAGAACTCTGTGGTATTAAATGGCTTCGTATGGCCCCTAGCCTTACATAAACGGTTTCTGCATTGATCAATAATATTTTCAAACTCAATGCCAACATTTCACATTTTCTGCCAGGGTATGCAAACCTATGAGCACAGCCCAATATTTAGGCCAACTGACTATCCACTCAATGTCTTTAACTACTCTAATGTAACCTGTAAGGTGCTTATCCTTGTATGTTTTTGTATGTACAGGTGACCTGGTGAAGGAACTGAACTCCTCTGATGTGACTTCTCAGCAGACAGCTGTAGAAAAGGCAGACCGCTACATAGCTGCCTTAAAAGAGGAAGAGGATTCATGCAAAACAATTCTCAACAGGACATCAATGAGCATTGATCCCTCACAACAGACAATGGTAAGGCCAGTATACTTGCAGTGTCACTGTGCACAGAAAAGCAAGCAAGCAAACATTACGTGAGGTGCATTTTGCATCTGCATATTGGAAATGTTTGTGTTGAAAGTGACAAAGTTAAACATGCTGCTGATTATTTTATGTTTCTTTTTGATTTTCTTTCAGGTTATACAGAATGATTCCAGTTTAAGTGCAGGTGCAGAAATGTTTCTCTCTTTTTCTCTATGATGAGATTATAAGGTTTGGTTCAACCATGTAAACAATTATTCAGGAATAAATCTAATTTTGAGCATGGTAATACACGGTCTCCATGACGGTGGAGTGTGAAAACCCATTTGGGATGTCACTTGGGAGTGATTGCAAAGCAGAGGTCCCATGGATATTCTTAACATCAGTGCAATATTTTTTTATGTCTTTGCAATTCCTTAGAACATATTATGAAAACAATGGAAAAAGATGCAGAGGACCGACTGAAAAGGAGATTAGTTAAAGAGGGCAAAGCAAACGGTAATAGTCTCTCAAGCATCTTTGCCATTTTGTCCCAATTAGTCCGCTCTTAATTTCCTTTAAAACGTGTATTTACTAATGTGTTTATTCCCACAGGCCTCAAAGAGAAGGGAAACAAAGCATACCGCCTGGGAGCCTATGAGATGGCTGTGAAGCTATACAGCGATGCTATAAATGAGCTGCGAGACATGGAAACGCTGTATACCAACAGGGCACAAGTACTCTCCTCACCTTACTTTCAACTACCACTTGTGATTTACTTAGAATTTCACTACAGGTCACATTTAAATAACAGCATGTTTAATGACATCTTTACACATTCTCTCACTTCCTTATCTGCAGGCCTATATCAAACTGGAGAAATATAAGGAGGCTGTATCTGATTGTGAGTGGGCTTTAAAGGTAAGGCTGACAAGTAGGATGGATTAATCACTTTCTCCCTAAATCTTCATAACATTATTCGAGGTCATACACCTGGGATCTTGTGCTAACCTGGGAGCAAAGGACAGACCCTGTAATGACATAAGGCTGATAATAAAAAGCAGTACACAAATAGTTAGTGTTCATCTTTAAAGACAGTCTGTTTAGACAAATATAGGCACATTAATTGGTATAGCGGTCCATTTTGCAGTTGTGCTGTTTACTAGATGTGTTAATGTATGACATACTGTGTTGCTCATATTTCATTTCTACAGTGTAATGAGAAGTGTGTTAAAGCCTATTTTCACATGGGAAGAGCACTGCTAGCGACTAAACATTATAACGAGGTGAGCATTATTCCTCATCTCAACCAATGTACACTACCGTTCAAAAGTTTGATGATACTTTAAATGTCATTTTTTAGCAATTTTCTTGTCTATTATAAAACCCTCAAGTTGAGCAGGCATACCTTGTTAATGTTGTCAATGGCATTTTTTAGCTGGAAATGGCAGGTCTTTTATGGTGTGTCTAGGGTGCGTAGGCGTTTAGAGGCACATTACCAGCAACCTTCACTTCTGTGTTCCAATGGTACGTTGTGTTTGCTAATCCAAGTTTATTATTTTAAGAGGTGATGCAATTGCAATCATGTCAGCACTGCTGCAAACTGTTGTGTTGATTAAAGAAGCAATAAAACTGTCTTTGTTTAGACTAGTTCAATATCTTCAGCATCACCGTTTGTGGGTTCGATTACAGGCCAGCATCCCAGAGTCGCCTCTTCACTGAGACTGGTGTTTTGCGGGTACTATTTAATGAAGCTGCCAGTTGAGGAACTGTGAGGTATCTGTTTCACAAACCAGACAGTAATGTATTTATCCTCTTAATCAGTTCTGCACCAGGGCCTCTCACTCCTCTTTCTATTCTGGTTAGAGACAGTTTGCGCTGTTCTGTGAAGGGAGTGCAAAACATTGTTGTACGAGATCTTTCTTGGCAGTCTCTCAAATGTAACAGCCTTAATTTCTCAGAACAAGAATAGACTGCCAACTTTCAGAAAAAGTTATTTTTTTCTGGCCATTTTGAGCCTGTAATCAAACCCACAATTGTTAATGCTGAAGATACTCAACTAGTCTAAAGAAAGCCAGTGTTTTGCGTTTTTAATCAGCACAACCGTTTCAACGGTGCTGAAATAATTGCAAATGAGTTGTCTAAGGATCATATAGCTTTTTAAAATGATAAACAAATCACAAAATGATTTGCAAACACAAAGTGCCATTGGATCACAGAAGTGATGGTTGCTGTAATGGGCCTCTGTTTGCCTTAAGAAATCTGCTATTTCCAGCAACAACAGTAATTTACAACATGAGCACTAGATTTTGAAATTAAATGGAAGGCCACATTTGTTAATCATAAATTATTTGCAGGCCTGAAAAGGTCAATTATTTAAGCATTTACACAGTAGGTTCTTTATAATGTATGAATAATTAATTCACATGTATAAGAATGGACTAGTGAATTACGTTTTACTATTTTATTACCTACCGCAGGCCGGATAGAATTGCCTCAGGGGCCATGTTTGGCCCGCGGGCCTTAGTTTGCCCACCCCTGGTCTACACTGTATATCTGATAAACTTGATGGTTTTAATGCACAGAATATTTGCATTGAAAATAATGTAAAAAAAATGGTGACCCCAAAAATTTGAATGGTAGTATTCTGGGGGCTTGTCTGTAATTTTTATTCATGTACTTTTTCAAGCACAGTCTGTAAAACACTCTGTTCTTCCCTTAACAAATACATATCTTCAAGACATATATTTAGGATATACTATTAACTCTGCAGTTCTTTTCTGATCTCAACATTTCTACTTATATCTGTCTGTCTTAGTGAGTCAGTCTAGTATATTGATCTATGGCTCTGGGTGAGATAAATTGAGCCCATCACAGAAATTGTCATTTGTAGGAGATATCATTAACATATCTCTTACAGTCACGAATGTGCTATCAGAAGATATTGGAAATTGAACCAGGACAGGAAAAGATGGTTAAAGGTAAGAAAAGACAACATGCTTATCAGTTTGGTTAGCTAAGTCCATTATGCCGATGTCAAACTGCTATGTTTAAACGTTTTGTTGTTTTCCTCAGGCCTTATTAATGAGCACAATGATGTTTCACAAAGTATTTATAAGCAAACTTATGGAATTGATTCTATATAAGGGGTGATATTTGACCCATTTGACTAGGGCCAGATATTTGGGTTGTTTGGAGTTTGGAAATACAACCAAAACCCCTATTCCTACAAATACGCTAAGTAACACAGCATTGATAGGTATCTTTTGTTGTTGTTGATGAAACAGGAATTCCTGATGCTTTTACCTCTGTGTATAGATCAATGGTCTAGAATCCAAAATTCAGATTTCAGGCCTAGTCCTCATTTATTTCTCTTTACAGCAAAAGTTGTAGGAACATGAAAGCCAAACTAAAGTAATTTATTTGAATAGTAAGTGTTTATTTATATTAATGTATTTCTGTTTATTATATTTATATATATATATATATATATATATATATATATATATATATATATATATATATATAT
>JACXGJ010015131.1:0-13902 GCA_016801105.1 Esox niger | reverse complement strand
CCATCCCCAAGACCTAGCATCCCATCCCCAAGACTGAGCGTACCATCCCCAAGACCTAGTGTACCATCCCCAAGACCTAGCATCCCATCCCCAAGACCTAGCATCCTATCTCCAAGACTGAGCATCAGGTCCCCAAGACCTAGCATCCCATCCCCAAGACCTAGCATCCTATCTCCAAGACTGAGCATCAGGTCCCCAAGACCTAGCATCCCATCCCCAAGACCTAGCATCCCATCCCCAACACAGAGCATCCCATCCCCAAGACCTAGTGTACCATCACCACACTATAAAAAGTATATCAAGTATATTCATCTTGTTTTCAGGTTCAAATTCTAACCATCCTTAAAATAATGTAATATTTGCTATTTGTTAATACTGCTTGATTTTAGAAGATATGCCTTGAATTTCAAGTTTTTTTTCTTGTTCCATTGGCAGATGATTTTTTGTATTTCAAGCAAATATCTCATCAAATAAAATGAAATGTTTTCATTTTTAAGTGCAAGGCCTTGTGTACCATCCCCAAAACCTAGCATACTGTCCCCAAAGCCTAGCACACCATAATCAAGGCCTAGCGTACCGTCCCCAAGGCCTAGCATACCATCCCCAATACCTAGTGTACCATCCCTAACGCCTCGCATACCGTCACCAAGGCCTAGCGCACCATCAATGAGGGCTACCGTACCATACCCGAGGCCTAGCGTACTGTCAACAAGGCCTAGCGTACCATCAATGAGGACTAGCGTGCGATCCCCGAGGCCTAGCGTGCCATCCCTGAGGGCTAGGGGGTAATATCTCTACATGCTGGTGTGTGGTGAAATACAATGTTGACAGGATTTGATAATATAAATTATCAAATGATGTATCCATCTATTCACTTTCTCTCTTCTTTGTTCCCCACCCTTTTCTCTCCCCCAGCTCTGAGAGATCACCGTATTGAGTTGGTGCGTGCGTCCTGGTCAGAGCTAACCATCAGCATCAATGAAGTAACCCTGACTGACGAGGGGATGTACACCTGCTCTCTGTTCACCATGCCTGTCAAGACCGCCAAGGCCTACCTCACTGTCCTGGGTGAGAACACACACACAAACACAGCCTGACAAACCCCATTTCTATATTAGTCCACACACTCCAGCAGCAACTATTGTTCAGTTTCCTGACCCCCAGGAACTTGATGTTATAGTTAGATTTAAGTATTATGGTTTTGATTATTTAGATCAGGGTTTGATGTTATAGTTAATAGGGGTGTAACAATACGCAGACGTCACGGACACCACTTGCTTGTTGCGTGGACTCAACTTTTAATGGCATAAAACAGACATCAATGCATGACTCCAAATCCACAGCTATGGAACCCTGCATGGCAATTGCACTCACGCGGTTACATATTGTGTTAATTCCAACAAATATACATCTCCCTTCCTGAGTGGGCAACCTCACCTCCAACCTCACCTCCCCTGCATACTCAGTCCCCTCCTGTACTCCTGTACTAATATCTGTAAGACTAAAGACATGATCGTGGACTTCAGGAATGTGGTGGTCACGTCTCCACAGCCATCAGAATTCAAGTCTCTCTGTGTGTTCATCAAGGATGACCTCACCTGATCCAGACAAGTGAACTCGGCAGTGAAAACTGCCCCAAAAACAACTTTTCTTCCTGAGGAGTCTGCAAAACCTCTCACCAACCTGTACAGGGGCACTATTGAAAGCATCCTCTTTAGGCTGCATTACTGCCTGGTACGGCAGCTGCTCCACTGTAGACCGTTAGTCCCTCCAGAGGGTGGTGAAGTCTGCGGGGGACATCATCGGCTGCCATCTCGCCTACGTGAAAGCACGGAACATCATCAGAGATCACAGCCACCCAGGCTATAGTCCGTTCACACTGCTGCCGTCTTTCAGACACTACCGGAGCATCAGGGCACACACTTTCATACTTCTACTAATATTGCTGTTAATTTACAGTTCTCTTTTTGAACTGCTGGTAGTGTGCAGTGTTGCTTTCTTCTATTGTTATTTTCTGCCTAGCTATATTTTTGCTTGTATACTCTTCTAAACTCTCACTATGTAATTGTTGAGTGCCATGTCACAAGAATTTCACTGTTTATGATGACGCTATGTTGTGCAGAGCATTTTTACAAATAAACCTTGAAACTGAAAATTAAAACTGTAACATTTTACTATTAACTGTTTCATCCTGACTTGAACATAACATCAACTTTTTATGTGACAAATGTCAGTTCCAGGTTTTAAATATTTCCTTTTCTAACATCTCCAATAATGGCTTGTTTGTTTCTGAAGTACGATCATGAGCCGTCTATGGATCAGATGTTAGTAAAGGTAACATTGAAAACCTGTTATCCCAAAGCGAGACAGTTGGATGCGTAGAGAATTTTATATATATATTTGTCGTTATTCCGCTTAATGGTTAAGATGAGGTTTTAAAGTTAATGTTGGGTATCAGGGTTACTGTTTGGTCTGAAATGTCTACGTATCACGGTTGTGATTAGGTATTGTGGTTGGAGTATGGGGATGGTTAGTTAATCTGTTCAGGCTTAGTATTGAGGTTAGACACACATCCGGCAGTGTAGGCTCTGGCGAATACTTTCTGGTTGAGCAAGCAGTGATTTGAACAGAACAGCTAGGGGAGATGCAGATGTATCCATTTCTGACCCTCCCATACTGTTAGGAAACAAGGTCTTATTGGACATCGTTATGTGGTAGGAAGATATTTTTCTTTGCTAGTGAAATTACGTAGACCATGTTGTCAGCCTATCCAAATAAATAAATAAACCTCCCTCTGCTCTTTATAATCATCATCATCATCACAGGATTGTTCAACACTGACTCACCCTCTTCCCCCTGCTCGTTCTTTTCCCGTAGTCGTTTGATTTTGGTTTTCAAGTCATGTAGACATTCTTTCTCAGGTGTGACAAATGTCAAATAGAGACGTTAAAACATAAACAGTCTGAATTCAAAAATCTGTAAGGACAAACACACACGCACACATACACACACACACAAACACACACACACACACACACACACAGGTTTAATGAATACACTAACAGTTCAGAATTAGGGTGGGTTTGGTGCATCTCTTTGTTGTTGTTTGGGGACCCCTTGGGACTGGCTGTTGCAGTGTTTTGTTCCAGATCTCTGTTTAAAGTTAATCGATGGTGAAGTGATGTCTCCAAACATCTTTAACTGAGTAGCAGTCATCCAAAGTTTAGAGTAAAACTTTAAAGGAAAGTTAATCAAAATAACCCCATCACCATCTGCAAGAATAAAAACCAGAATTACAGTGGATTGCATAAGTGCACTTATGAAATGCTATACATTTTTAACATTGTGTTGTGTCACAATTTGGAACTAAAATAGATTTAATTGGTAATTTCCGTCACTGATATACATAAAGTAGTACATTTGGTGGTTTGCTGGAAATAGTGTAACTACAAATATAAACTGATTGCAAAAATACCTCCCCTTATTTCCATGACCCACTTGACAGGGTGCACACTGCTATACATCCACATACATCTCAGAAATATAACTTTTACTAAAACAATTTTCTGGATAACACTACACTACTAAAAGCAAGTGGAAGATGACCAATCAATCAATGAAATATATACAGCCCTTTTGCTCCAGCAGTACTTTTACAAAAACCCTACCTGAAACCCCAAAGAGCAAGCAAGAACAGTCTTGATGCACGGCGGCTATGAAAAACTCCCTATTAGGTCAGAACTTAGGAAGAAACCTAGAGAGGATCCAGGCTCTGAGGAGTGGCCAGTCTTTTTCTGTATTCAGATGTCCAAGCAAGAAGGATGTTATTTTATTACCCACACAGTAGGAGACAGAGAACAATCAGTACTATTGATCAGACATATGAATCAATCAACACACACACTCGCACACTGACCTTGGAACACACACATCGTGCGGACACCAACGCACGTGGGCTCTACACGATACAACACACACACATTTGAAACAGTTTAACCACGCAGACAAGGAACCAGGCAAGCCTAGTTCAGCCGGTCCACAATTGAAAGTGTTAAGTTCTTTGCCCGTACTGGGCTTGCATCTGGGTCTCCCACATCAGATGCAGTGTCCTTAACCATTATGCCATGGTGCTATACATTTGCCCAGTGTCAGTATGGCATCTCGACATTAGATAATTTTGTCACGCGTTTTCATCACACCAAGTTTGTTGTATTAATTGTCAATGAGTTTGTTAGATCTCACATGGATGCACTGAGGAGGCTAAATATAAAGGAAAAGGGTACAAAAATATATCCAAAACCTTACAAATGCCAGTCAGTACTGTTCAAACACTTACTAAGCAGTGGAAACTTCGGGGATCTCTTGATACCAAGCCAAGGTAGACCAAGAAAGATTTCAGCCAAAACTGCCAATATTGAGAACTAACGGTATGCAGGCATTTGAACAGGGTCAGTAAAAAAAAATCAATGCAGCTATTGAAGGTTTTGGTCAGAAAAGTTTTTGTCTATCCACAAAAGGCATGCATGGATACGTAATAAAAAAATCCTCCCGAAATAGTCTCAATATAACAGTAAACAGTTTAATTTTAGGCTTACTATAACTTAGCAACTGAAGGTTGCAAAGTCGTTGTCTATCCAAGACAAATCCTAATGCATGATTTTCTTTGACTGTGATGAGATTCAAATGCGGGACCTATTGGTTGCAGGTCCGCATCTCAAACCACCACGCTATTTAACTAAACGTCACTTACACAGTCAGTCAGTTAGAAACTCCACTTGGCTGGCTTTGCTTACGCGGTCTGGACAACTGGAGGGAGGGGTGGTCAGCAGAGCTGCAGCTGAAATTGTCAGCTATCGTCTTGATCTGCATCACAACCAGGAGGACTTTGGACAGGGACCACAACAAGTCAAGCCTAGTACTTTGCAGGTGTAGGCCAAGACCTCATGTCCTCCTAAGTTAAAATGGCAGGAGACAGGGACCATTTTGAAAATGCATTCCTTCGATCTACAAGGTTTTATAGTGGAGAAGGAGAACTGACCCTACTCCCCCAGCACAATAATATAGCAGCGCAAGACCTTGGGCTGAGACAGGGTGGCCATACAGTTCATATATGCTGTTTCTGGTTGAGGTAAACTTATTAAGAAACGTTAGTCATTTTAACTGTATCAATATCATAAAAAAATTGCCAATTAGCTGTTAAAGCCCAGTGCAAAAGAGGATTTGTTCAGGGTAGACACAAGAGGCTGTACTGACACCCATCAAAGGTGCAGCTCTGTGGTGTAGTGGTTATTGACTCAGCATTCCACGTGGGTGACATGGGTTCGAATCTCAAGAGAGCAATGCTTTCTGTTGCGGGCCAGATGAACTAGGCTTGCTTGATTTCTTGTTATTTTCTGTCAACATCACTCTGATATGTTTCCAATTTGTTTTTACATGTTGTTCTCCTTACATCCTGTAGGGGTGCCAGAGAAGCCAGAGATTGACGGTCTGACAAAGCCTGCCATGGAAGGAGATGAGATCACCCTGACATGCATGACCCATGGCTCTAAGCCTGCAGCTGACCTCCGCTGGTTCAGGAATGAAAAGGAGATCAAAGGTCAGCACTATTACAACTTATTTTGCTGCTTGGACAGGCAACACCACGTGTAGTTGTTCATTTTTTTTTAGGAAGTGGAGCACAGTTAAAATGATTAAGATCTCACGGCACTTCAATCCTATCAAGTGCCTTGCTTGGGCGGTGCTCCAAATGGTTCTCAAATTGAGCTCAAGTCAAAACTATATAATATTCTTACTTTGGTCACTGACGGTTCACCTGCTAGCTAATCAAACTTGCTAAC
This sequence comes from Esox niger, assembly GCA_016801105.1. Taxonomy (NCBI): domain Eukaryota; kingdom Metazoa; phylum Chordata; class Actinopteri; order Esociformes; family Esocidae; genus Esox; species Esox niger. Next base: position 8,065 of record JACXGJ010015131.1, on the reverse strand, counting down.
TATGGTAGCTGCTATCTAGTTGTCAGCACCATCTAGGAAGTAATTTATTGGGCATATCGATAACCCATTAAAATAAATCCATTTGTTATGGAAGTTGAGTCCCGAAGACAATAGTTTTCTCTCTTTCTGCAATTTTCTCGTCTTCTATCTCATTTGGACCTTCGTATGTGGTGGACCTCCCACTGAGTTCAGAACTTTAACCTCACACTTTATAGAGATGCCAAAAAGTCTCTTTTCCTCAGTTCAGTGTTAAACCACAATAACCACGCCTTCAACAATTGTTTGGGAGAAGGAAACTTCAAATTAAGCATCCAATAGGATTCTTCTTGCTAAGAGCCTTGTGTTCAATACAAATGTAACCATTAATATCTCTACTACTAAATCCTCTATTATGTTTTTTTACACTTATTTATTTTAAGATCTTTTTGATGGGGTGGGGTTGGAAAAGGCTAGAGACCATCTTGTTTTATACTAACAATTTCCTGTGCATGCTTCTTGTCCTCGCTGCTTCTCTCAACCTTTTTACCTTTTTAAAAGAAGCCAGGAGAGGAAGGAAGCAGGACCGAAGACAAACCACGTTATAAAATTAGGCAGTCTTTTTCCTTACTCACATTATCACAATAATATTAACAGCTGCGGATGCCCTAAAATAATACTGTTACTACCCTCTTGACAGGTCAGAGGTTTAGGGGTAAGAGGTCGTAGGTCAGGAGTTACTGTATTTGTCAACACAAGCACGCTACAGCTACAGTGGGGAGAACAAGTATTTGATACACTGCTGATTTTGCAGGTTTTCCTACTTACCAAGCATGTAGAGGTCTGTAATTGTTATCATAGGTACACTTCAACTGGGAGAGACGGAATCTAAAACTAAAATCCAGAAAATCACATTGTAAATTAATCATTTAAAAACCATACAATGTGATTTTCTGGATTTTTGTTTTAGATTTAGTCTCTCCCAGTTGAAGTGTACCTATGGTAACAATTACAGACCTCTACATGCTTTGCAAGTAGGAAAACCTGCAAAATTAGCAGTGTATCAAATAATTGTTTTCCCCACTGTACATGTGTACCACTGCTCTTCATCGTCATTCATTCCCCTCTTCTTCCTCTCCCGCGTGTTCCTCCTCCACGTTCGACTCCTCCTCATCCAATCCTACTTCCACTTTCCTATGGTTTGCATGTCCTTGCTGTTGTCTACGTGGTTCTGATATTTTAAACATATAGCTGCTACTGGAACCTGGAATCTGCAGAGATGGATCTGATTCCCATAGGCCTCTCTTCTCCTTCAACGCAACATACAGAACGTGTCTGGTTTGGCTGTTCTTTCCATGGCGGCCGGTGAGGAGGATTCTTTGACCTCTCCTCTTTAGTAGTCTGCTTGAACTGCATCTTCTCACCAGTCTCCCTGAGCCCCTTACTCCATTTGCAGTCATTGTTTAGGCTGTTGCTTGGGGATGGATGGAGAAAGACAGGAAATAAGAGAGAACGAGAAAGAGGAAGAGAAATGTCCAAAAGCTACAAAATTCTCCAAAGAGATACTAGCGGAAGTAAGGGAGCTACAAAAGACAAAACTGCAGTCAGGAAGTTCTTGTATTCTTTGTGTGCAGAGATTATAGAAGGGTACAGTCCCTTTTCCCTGTGTACACAGAGCACTCTTGAATATACAGTGGACATTAAAAGGCACACCTCTGTTAAATTGCCAGAATGAGATAAATCATGTCAGAACTTTTTCCACTTTTAATGTGACCTATAATGTGAACAATTCAATTGAAAAACAAACAATTCAATTGAAAAAAAAATAAAAACCTTACAATAACCTGGATGCATAAGTGTGGACACCATCTTATAACTGGGGATGTGGCTGTGAATTAACCAATTACATTCAGAATCAACCAATCACATTCAAATTCATGTTAAATAGAAGTCATTGCACACCTGCCATCATTTAATGTGACTCTGATTAATTACAAATATAGTGGAGCTGTTCTAGTAGGAACAATGTGGATTCCATCCTGGTCTTGGAACAACCAACCAGCTCTTTACTCTTGCAAGGATCCTGGAGGGGGCCTGGGAATATGCCAATCCAGTCTACATGTGTTTTGTGGATCTGGAGAAGGCGTATGACTGGGTCCCCCGGGAGATGCTGTGGGAAGTGCTGCGGGAGTATGGGGTGAGGATGACTCTTCTGCTGCGGGAGTATGGGGTGAGGAGGGCTATTCAATCCCTGTATTCCCAAAGTGAGAGCTGTGTTCGGGTTTTCGGTAGTAAGTCAGACTCGTTCCAGGTAGGGGCTGGCCTCCGCCATGGTGACGCTTTGTCATTAATCCTGTTTGTAACGTTTATAGACAGGATATAGAGGCGTAGTCGGGGTGGGGAAGGGTTGCAGTTCGGTGGGCTGGGGATCTCATCGCTGCTTTTTGCAGATGATGTGGTCCGGATGGCATCATCGGTCTGTGACCTCCAACACTCACTGGACCGGTTCACATGAGGATTTGTATCTCTAAATCGGAGGCCATGGTTCTCAGCAGGAAACCGATGGAGTGCCTCCTCCGGGTAGGGAATGAGGCTTTATCCCAAGGGATATCCCTGGGAACGCCTCTGGATCCCTGAGTCAGAGCTGGCAAAGTTTGGGGTCCACAGCTGGAGCTGCGACCCGATAATGGAAAACCGATGAAGATGAATGAATGAATGTCCTAGTAGGATATTCCTGACATTTTCTTGCATCTCAGTGCAATAGCCATGGTCCGCAGAGAGCTTCCAAAGCATCAGAGAGATCTCATTGTTGAAATATATCATTCAGGAGCTATAAAATAATTTCCAAAGCATTAGATATTCAGTGAAGACATTCATCATCAAGTGGAGAAAATAAGGCACAACAGAGAAATTACCAAGAACTGGACGTCCCTCCAAAATGGACGAAAAGACGGGAAGAAATCTGGTCAGGGTGGTTTCCAAGAGGTCTACAGCAACATTAAAGGAGCTGCAGGTATTTCTGACAAGTACTTGCTGTGTGCTACATGTAACCACAATCCCCCATATTCTTCATATGGATGGGCTATGGGGTAGGGTGGCAAGACGGAAGCCTTTTCTTCCAAATAAAACATCCAAGCCTGGCGGAAGTTTGCCAAAAAAGAAAAAAATCTGGTCTCACAAAAGCATGTAGCAAAATGCGCTATGGTCTGATGAAACCAAGGTTGAACTTTTTTCCAAAAGGTATGTTTGGTGTAAAAACAAGAATGCAGATCACCCAAAGAACACCATACCTACAGTGAAACATGGTGGTGGCAGCATCATGCTTTGGCGCTGTTGGGGATATATTTTGGGGTGATCTGAAGAGGGCTGTGCACAGAAGATGTCCTCACAATCTGACAGATTTGGAGAACTTTTGTAAAGTGTGGGCAAATATTGCCATGTCAAGATGTGCCATGTTAATAGACTCCTATCCAAAAAGACTGAGTGCTGTAATCAAATCAAAAGGTGCTTTAACAAAGTAGTAGTTTAAGGGTATGCACACCCTTATGCAACCAGGTTATTGTGAGTTTTTTATTTCAGTTTTACCCCGCATTGATTTCAGTTTGTTTTCAGTTGAATTGCTCACATTATAGGTCACAATATTGGTGGCCAATTTTGAATTGCTCACATTATAGGTCACAATATTGGTGGCCAATTTTCGGACACAATTCACCTCTGTCTAATTTTTTTACATGACAAAACCTGGCATTTTAAAAGGGGTGTGTAAACTTTTTATATCCACTATATTTTTTTCCATTAACACAGAATTGCTGGAACACAGAAAAGCTCTATTTGGCTGTTTTGCATCTGATTCATTTGGAAGACTCTCAACCAGCTGACCGAGGCGTCCGTATTCGTCCATGTTTTATTCCAGCCCCCCTTGAAGAGTGAACCCTACAAGAGTGACAGTGTGTGCATCATGCCCTAACAGCTGAGCAACACTGTGGACCTGAGGCCTTCCTGCATCAGTCCAAACTCCTCAGTTCCTCATCAGATAACATTCATTGTCTGTGAGGAGCCAGACGTGCTGACATCTCATAGCTGTGACCGAAACAGGCTGCATAGTACAGGTGGAATTGATATTGGCTTGAGCCGTTTGAAACAGATTAAATTGCGCTGTTGGTCGTTTGATGAAGGGATTATTGCTGTTTAGGTTGATGATGCCAACAGCATCCTATCAGGTTTAGTACGTCTCTGATTTAGGAGTCCCAATCTCTCACTCTCCCACTCTTTATCTCACTTATCATTCTATGTTTTCTTCCCTCTTCTCTTTCTTTCTCTTCCCCCATCTCCTCCTCTAACTATCCTACTCCCAGCTCTCTCTACCTATCCATCCCCCTCTCTCTTTCTCCCTCTGTCAATCCCACGCTCTCTCTTTATTCCTCTCTTTCTTTCTGTCCCCTCTCCTTCTCTTCACTGCTTTCTCTTCCATCCCCTTGTTCTTTTGGCCTAAACTCCTAAACTGAAGCTGTTTTAAATTGCCTGAAAAGCAACATGTTTGCGTTCATCATCTCTCCATGTAAGTCATTGAACTGATGCTCATCGTGTTGCTCTGTACGTTAATGAACTATAGATGGATTTTTAAAGTATGTAAAACTAAACACAGAGTCTGGAGGAGCAAACTATTAGACAGAAACAAAGAGTGACATTTTGAGTGATTAAAATGCCTATACATTCACTATACAAAAGAGAAAGGGCCTTAATATGATATAATGATTCATGTCTGAAAGAGAGAGAAATAGGGAGAGAGAGAGAAAAGTAGAGAGAAAGAGGGTGAGATACTGGGGATATAATTTATTAGGGAATCACAGAATCAATTCTGGAAAGTAAGCCCTCTATTTTTAAGCCAGCATATACAGTTGTGCTCATAGGTTTGCGTACCCTGGTAGAAATTGTGACATTTTGGCATTGATTTTGAAAATATGACTGATTATGCAAAAAATTATTTTATTTAAGGTTAGTAATCATATGAAGCCATTTATTATCACAAAGTTGTTTGGCTCCTTTTCAAATCCTAATAATAACAGAAATCACCCAAATGGCCCTGATCAAAAGTTTACCTGCCCTTAAATGTGTGTCCTTGTTACTGACACACAAGGTGCCACACACAGGTGAAAATGGCAATTAAAGGTGAATTTCCCACACATGTAGCTTTTTGTATTGCAATTAGTGTCGGTGTATAGTCAATGAGTTTGTTAGCTCTCATGTGGTATTAAAACTTTTGAGGACATCCGTATATTGGAGATCTCCAGATTCAAGCACTAAAAGTGGTGTTGTCAATATTAAGTCTATGCTGGTTTGTTTCTATACAGGAAACCCACTTTCATTCTTAGCTTTTTCACCAACTCAGTAACCTGGGTTTTGAAAGAAAGATGTTCATCTATCCAAATCCCAAGGTATTAGCAAGGTTCATCTACACTGCCAACAATGACACACACACTCATACTGTACATATACACCCGCTACCCTCGCACACACACACACACACACAAACACACACACATACACCCACACACAAGAGAGGATATTGCGTTTTCCTCCTGAGCAATGCCATCCATTCTGTGTTATTTCCGGCTGTCTGGCTGAGCTCAAACCTGACTCACTGGTGTGTGTCTAGTGTGTGTGTCTGTGTGTGTGTGTGTGTGTGTGTGTGTGTGTGTATGTGTGTTTTAGGTCGAACTATACTCACACAAGTTTGTACAGCTAACTTCATGGGGACCAGAAAATAGAGATTGCATGCTCCCTTGCCCAAATCTTAACCCTAAACCTAACCCTAATCTTAAACCTTACCCTAATCCTAACCTTAATCTAACCCTAATCTAACTCTAACCCTAACCTTAACCTCAATAAAGTAACATTTATGCCTAGGTGTAATGCCTAACCTTAACCCTAAACTTAACCAACAATGCCTGGACCAATTCTAACTCTAAAATGAATTGTAAGTTTGACCCTAAATCTAAAGCCTGAGCCAGAAATTGACTTTTGCCTCATGGGGACCGGCAAAAGGTCCCCATGAGTCCAATTTCTTCGGGTTTTACTATACTCATGGGGACATTTGGTCCCTGTGTGTGTGTGTGTGTGTGTCTATGTACATGCTTTATCTGATATTATAATACAATGTATATTATATATGTATATTGCTATGGGAAAACATTTCTTTCAAACAATCCCTTTTTTGTAAGCTATGAAAATGAATCTATCGTTGTTTGTTTACAGATTTAATACCACTTCTTTTTAGAATGCAAAAATGGGTTTGCATAACAGCAGCATACCTGGTCATCTGGGTGTCATAACAGTGTTCCAAAGGATCATCTGGGTGTTACAACAGCAAAACAACAGGTCATCTGGGTGTCGTAACGTCAATAAAATGGGTCATCTGGATGTCATAACGGCAATAAAATGGGTAATCTGGCTGTCATAACGGCAATACAACGGGTCAACTTTGTGCCATAATAGCAATATTACGGGTCATCTAGGTGCCGTAACAGCAATACAACGCGTCATCTAGGTGCCATAACATCAATACAACAGGTCATCTGGGTGTCATAACGGCAATAAAACGGGTCATCTGGGTGTCATAACGGCAATACAATGGGTCATCTTTGTGCCTTAATAGCAATACAACGGGTCATCTAGGTGCCATAACAGCAATACAACGCGTCATCTAGGTGCCATAACAGCAACACAACGGGTCATCTGGGTGTCATAACAGCAATACAACGGGTCAAAAGCTGTACGTTGTCTCTGTCTTGCAGTAAACAAAGTTAACCACCTCTACAGTTATTTGTGTCAAGTTCAAAGTTATGATGACTGTATCAGGTCACCAGGCGGTCATCCTGATACACTGAAGCATTGCTGTCAGTGTGGTGTCCTCTGCAAAACCCAAATAGCAAAATGGATCAGCTTGACAGGTGCATTGTGGGAGGTAAAGTCGTTAGTGTGGAGTGAGTAGAGGATGGGTGTGGGTGCATCCCTGTGGCGCTCCAGTATTCAGGAAAAACCCATCCGGTATAACTGGACACAAGAGTTAAACTACTGGCAAAATGACGGAGCAGAATTATAGAACCAAATAGAAAGGTTTACAGTGGATGAAAATCTATTTTTCGGTCTGGAGAGAAGGGTTTAGATGACATCATGGCACCAGCCTTTGACTATGAAGCACACCTTTAGAGTTATTGCTTTACTTCAGGAAGCTTTCAGCAATCTCCAGATTGCTGAAAGCCGGCTGGTTCCACAGGAATGCTAGGAATGGAGACATTTAGCCATAATTCATGTAAAGCAGAAAGCAGAGGGGAGAGAGACATCCTATTTAGGTTTTACCACAAGATGTAGCTCATCAATTTTGTTTTGCAATTGAGTATACATTGGAAAGGTAATGGCCCAGAAGAACAGGATGGAGACATTTTGAAGTGCACCATATCCCCAGGTCACTCCACATTCAGCCCCCCCGGGTCACCTTACTCTCTGCCCCCCAGGTGACCTTACTCTCCGCCCCCCAAGTCACTCCACTGTCCACCCCCCTGATCTCCCCTATCTCCATCACCCCACTCTTCACCCCCCAGGTCACCCCACTTTCTTCCCCCCTTATCACCCCACACTCTGCCCCCCCGGGTCACCTTACTCTCTTCCCCCCCGGGTAGCCCAACCCTCCGCCCCCCCAGTCACATTGACCCGACGCTTCACATGTGACTTGTACTCGGGGGAGTCAATCTCCGTGTATCATCAGATGAAGGTAGAATTTCCGCAAAGAAACCAGCTGGTACATGTTCCCTAATATTCAGTATATCATTACAGGTGTTGTAATTCTGCTTTTGTGTAACATCCCTTTTGTGTAACAAATACAAAAGCAAACAAGCACTGTGAATTCTTGGGATGTTGCTATGAGAAATTGGGGTAGAGAGGAATCGGTGGTAGTTATTATTTTTAGACTTTAATGACAGGATGAGCAAATGAATCTGATATTCATAATGGCATTGAATTGTACATATTTTGGTTTCCCGATGACAGCCTCCTCCTCAGCGATATTGTAATGGCGTTGAATTGTACATAT
>JACXGJ010015130.1:0-13904 GCA_016801105.1 Esox niger | reverse complement strand
CTGCAAAAGTACTTTTACATAATTGATACAAGCATAATCAGACTAGAGGGCTTTTTCAACATGGAGTGGAAGCAAATACACCTTTGTTTGCTATAACTATGCTTGAACCTAGTGTTATATCTTGACAAAATATATTAAATTAAATCACATGGATAAAGTTGTAACGTTAGTTCACTCTTCTTCCTCCATTAGTACATTAAACGTAATGACATCATGAGACCTAGCGTTGAATCTCAGTGTGCATAAGTTTATATTCAGTGGGCATAAGTTGATATTCAGGAACCCCTATATTATCTAACACCCCCCACTTGCAGTCTGCAGATATACCTTATTGGTGTAGTAGGATAACTAGTTGGTTGTTTTCTCGTGTTTCTTCTGATTTCATTCAGTGTCTTCCTGAATGAAATCAGAAGAATATTAACCATGTGTTCTTAGCGAATCTGAATCCATTTTTAAACAGCAGCATAAATCAAGTATAATGTGTTGGTTAACATGTGAGCAGTACAGTATTGTTGCAATGACAAATGCCATGTTTGCGTTGGCTAGCACAGACAGTCAAAGTAACTGTGATCTTAGTTTGCCAATTCAGTTTATTGGACTTCTCTCAATATTAACAAGCTACCCATATGGAAAAGATAGGTATTTTAAATATATATTTATATATTACTTATATAAAATATATTCTCTCTATACATTGATAGATGTATGTCAAAAATGTTGCAATTTGACTCCTTAAATTTATTTAAAAAAAACATATTACTATAAATGTATAGCTGCATTACACCCATGCAACTTTCCCCTCTCCAGTCAGACGCCCTACAGACGTACTTGCTCCAAACAAAGAAAAGCTAGTAGAGGTTTTACCAAGATCACTGCAGTAGGCCAATATAAGAAAATCTTGCTGACTGTAAGATGAAACATATTTTGTCAAAATGTATTTAAACAGCTTAAAGTGATGTTATCAATATATCAGTAATTAACATTTTCAAAGTGTGGTTGTATATTCAGGTCTGCTGAGAAGTGATATAAAATATAACTATAAGCCTTACATCAATGTAATTTTGGATTGTAAACATTAATTGTTGGATGCAGTATGCTAAGCATGTACAGGGAGGAGGGAAAAGTATTTAATTCCCTGCAGATTTTCTAAGTTTATCTACTGACAGAGAAATGATCAGTCTATAATTTCAATTGGAGGTTTATTTGAACAGAGACAGAAAAACAACAAAAAATCATGAAAAACGCATGTCAAGAAAGTTATAAATTGATTTGCATTTAATGAGGGAAACAAGTATTTAACCACTTTGCATAACATGACTTAGTGGCAAATCCCTTGTTGGCAATCACAGAGGTCAGATGTTTCTTGCAGTTGGCTACCAGGTTTGCACATATCTCAGGAGGGAATTCGTCCCACTCCTCTCCGCAGATTTTCTCCAATTCATCAAGATTTCGAGGCTGACGTTTGGCAACTCGAACCTTCAGATCCCTCCACAGATTTTCTATGAGATCAAGGTCTGGAGACTGGCTTGGCCACCCCAGGACCTTAATGTGCTTCTTCTTGAGCTACTCCTTTGTTGCATTGGCCGTGTGTTATGGGTCATTGTCATGCTAGAATACCCATCCACGACCCATTTTCAATGCCCTGGCTGAGGGAAGGAGGTCCTCACCAAAGATTTGACTGTACATGGCCCTGTCCATCGTTCCTTTGATGTGGTGAAACTGTCCTGTCCCCTTAGCAGAAAAACACCCCCAAAGCATAATGTTTCCACCTCCATGTTTGACAGTGGTCTTGGGGTAATAGGCAGCATTCGTCCTCCTCCAAACACGGCGAGTTGAGGTGATGCCAAATAGCTAGATTTTTGTCTCATCTGACCACAAACATTTCACCCAGTTCTCGTCTGATTCATTCAAATGTTCATTGGCCAACTTCAGATGGGCCTGTACATGTGCTTTCTTGAGCAGGGGGACTTTGCGGGCGCTGCAGGACTTCAGTCCTTCATGGCATAGTGTGTTACCAAATTTTTTCTTGGTGACTATGGTCCCAGCTGCCTTAAGATAATTGACAAGATCCTCCCGTGTGCTGATTCCTCACCGTTCTCATGATCATGGCAACTCCACGAGGTGAGATTGACAGTTCTTATGTGTTTCTTCCATTTGCAAAGAATCGCACCAACTGTTGTCACCTTCTCACTAAGATGCTTGGCGATGGTCTTGTAGCCCATTCCAGCTTTGTGTAGGTCAATCTTGTCCCTGACATCCTTGGACAGCACTTTGGTTTTGGCCATGGCAGAGTTTGGAATTTGATTGATTGATTGCTTCTGTGGACATGTGTCTTTTATACAGGTAACATGCTGAGATTAGGAGCACTCCCTTTAAGAGTGTGCTCCTAATCTCAGCTTGTTACCTGTGTAAAAGACGCCTGGGAGACAGAAATATTTCTGACTAAGAGGGGATCAAATACTTATCTCCCTCATTAAAGAGCAAATCAACTTAGAACATTTTGGACATGCATTTTTCTGGATTTTTTTGTTCTTATTCTGTCTTTCACTGTTCAAATAAACCTAAAATTAAAATTATAGACTGATAATTTCCTTGTCAGTGGGCACATGTATACAATCAGCAGGGGATGAAATACTTCCCACCCCCTCACTGTACACCTCAATGTGAAGAAGCCTTTAAGATGTTTTTCCAGATCTTTAATTCTGATTAAAAAAAGATATACACACATTTAACTGTATCCATATTCCCTGCTCAGAAGTATAAAAAGTTGTATTTCACCTTGAAAGGTGCATGCTAAGCATTTTACATAAAACAATTTGTTTATAGTCCAAAATGATATTTCTGAAATACTGTAATACATATATTTTATCACTTCACAGCAGACCTGAATGCACAACCAGCACCTTCAAAATGTTCATTATTACTGACATATCAATGACATATTTTTTAGATGTTGGAATAAATTTCATCTAAATCACAAAGATATACTTATGTAATGCTTAGGCTATTCCATTCAAACACCTCTGTTTGGAGCAATGGTTAGAGTGTCTGACTGGAAGGCTAAAGGTTGCGTATTTGTTAATACATTGTTATCAACATATTTGAAGCGGCCAATTCCAACACTTTGATATACATTTGCCAAATATATTCAGATAATATGTTAAAAATACATTTATTTAACTAATGTTGGTTAGATCGCCAGTTGCTTTGACTGGCTGTGCTAGCTAATGAATACATGGTATGTGTCATTGAAACAATACTCCATACACAATGTTAAACAACACAATATGCTTTCTTTTTTTGTCTGTTTAAAAAATATATATGATCTATAGATCGCAAATACCTCAAGCTGTTATTGCAGAGCAAACAAGCTTAGGTAACCTTAGGTAACCAGACACTTTCAGGAACACTTTTTGGAATGAAGACAGTGTGGGGAGCGAGAAGCAACAAGTGCGCGAGATATCACATGTTCCCGTTGACAGAAAGGAATATTAGCTATCAGTGCATGCGCACTATCAACTGGCACACTGAATTTGCAGTCACTGAAATTTTCATAACAGAAGCAGCAATGGTGTGCTTCGCTGACAACGTTGTCACTTGATCGTGATGCTGGTCACATTAGTTGTACCGACCTAATTTGACTGCTGGGTCTCTCGTCGCAGTGGTTTATTTTATGCAAACGTTGATGTTCGTTCTTTTTTCTATTGATTTTTAATGGGAGAAAACAGATTATATTATTCCAAGTTACATTACTGTGTTGTCAAATTAAAGAAGAGTGCATGTGTTATGTCTGTTTGAAATGTGTGAGAAAATAAGATTTATTTTGAGAATTCTCAGCAATCTACAGCTATTAGGGTCTAAAGGGTTGAATTTAGAAGTTTTGAGTAATTTCTAATTGAGTGGCTTCTTTATTAGGGGTTGCTCATGGGGATTAGCTAAAGTTTGTCCTTTCAAGTATATAGCCCAATATTATTTGAAGTTTTCATTAGGACTTCAGTAGGTATCAGTTGAGATTCAGTTGAGATATCATGATGAATCGTGATGTACTGAACCGTTATGTGTATTGTGATGTACAGCTCCGGAAAATATTAAGAGACAAGTCCAGATTTTTCTTAAATCAGTATCTCTACATGTATGGCAGCCATTCCATTTCAGTGTCTGTTAAATTCCAACACAGGCACACCTCATTTTACTTAGAGGTAGTAGTTAGGTGATTACCTGAACTAAATCTAATTTAATAAGGTAAAATATAAAAACCACTGCGGTGGTCATCACTATTCTCTTGCAATAGGACCAGCTGGATGGCAAAAACAGTGCAAGTAGTACCTCAAATGTATTTTGAATGAAAAAATAACTATTCATCATGACAAAAAGAGTTTAAAAGAAAAGCATTGAGCGAGGAAAAGAAGGGTTCAATTCTGGCTTTACTGGCATAGGGATAAAGTGAGCATCAGCTCGCTTCTAGACAGAAATTTTCAAAGACGGCAGTTTATAAGAACACGGTCAAGCAACAGACTTCGGGGACAACAAATCTACAGACTGGCACAGGGCAAAAACAACTGTCCACTGACCGAGATTACCGTCAACCCATTCAAATGTCACTGAACAACCGTAGGATGAGATCAAGTGACCTACAAAAGGAATAGCAATCAGCAGATGGGTTGAAGTTGAGAGAAAGTAGTCTTGAGAAACACAACACAGATGTACTAACTAACTCTGAGCAGAGGTGTATAGATAGGACATGTTGCCGGATACTGATGGGCCCCACACATCCTGTCCATGCCTCCTGCTAGGAGTTGCACATGTGACTGTCACAGGCTTGTGGGATAGGACCATTGACCATATGCTGGAACATCCCATACAAGGGTCATTTAGGCCTTTCTTATTGGAGGGTATTTGGCTGAGTTTGACCCTTGGCCGCCTCCCTTGTATTCGGTATAAGTACTGTGGAACGTCCTGTATTCTTTGGAGAGAAAGAGAGAGAAACTATGTACTGTTAACATCCACGTCTCATGCTGAATAAAGGCTCTCCCTTGACTTTCTGGCTGCATAACCTTTGTTCATGGATATCACATGGAAAAGGAAAATAAAGTGGTGGCGAAGACGGTTCGAAACAGGTTCCTAGGGGCCGGGCTGAAGTCGTGCAAAGCTAGAAAAAGCCCTTCATCAATGAGAAGCAAAGAAGAGCAAAAGACCATAAGGAATAGACTGTAGAGGAATGGAGTAAGATCATCTTCTCTGACGAGTCAAATTTTCAGCTTTGCCCAACACCTGGTAGTCTAATGGTCAGATGGAGACCTGGAGAGGCCTACAAGCCACAATGTCTCGCACTAGTTGAAGATTGATGTTGATCTGGGCATGCTTCAGCAAGGCTGGAATCGGGCAGATTTGTCTGTGTGAAGGACGCATAAATCAAGCGAAGGTACAAATCAAGTACAAGGTCATCCTGAAAGAACATCTGCTTCCTTCTGTTCAGACAGTGTCACCCAACTCCGAGAATTGTTTTTTCTGGCAGTACAAGGCACCATGCCACACAGCCACGTCAATCAAGGTGTGGATGGAGGACCACTATATCAAGACCTTGTCATGACAAGCCCAATCTCCAGACCTGAACTCCATTGAAAACCTCTGGAATTTGCTCAAGAAGAAAACAAAGACTAGCTACTTGATTTTTTGTGCCAGGAGTGGCATAAAGTCACCCAACAGCAAAGTGACAGACTGGGGGAGAGCATGCCAAGAAGCAGGAAAGAATAAAAAATCTGGGTTATTCTACCAAATATTATTACTGAACTCTTCCTAAGTTAAAACATTAGTATTTTGTTATTTAAAAATGTATATGAATATGTTTTCTTTGCATTATTTGAGGTCTGAAAACAATGAATGTTTTTTGGTTATTTTGACCAGATGTTATTTCCTACAAATAAATACTCTAAATATTTTTATTTGGAATTTAGGAGTAATGTTGTCAGTAGTTTACAGAATAAAACAAAAAAAATCATATTATTTTAAACACTTACGTATGAAAAGAAAAACCAGAGATCAATCATTTTTGCAGTGTCTCTTAATTTTTTCCAAAGTTGTATATCGTATCGCAAGGTACTTGCCAAAACCCAACCCAAGTTCAAGCCGAGGCAAAGGAGGAGGGAGAGACTATGGGATAGGTGTACGATTGGTACTGCACTTGTCCAAATGTCACACATAATATGAATATTAATTAGTGAGCTGTAGTCTGATACCTAAGCTTTTCCCGTAATATACAAACTCAGTTTTATTTTTCATAAGGTGTTGTTTCAGGCAATGCAAATACCACCTACGGAGAAATTGTGGTGTAGGGAAACTACAAAGGTATGTTTGGAGAGAACATTTTAGCGCCCCGTATGCTGTCAGACAACACCGATAATTATTTACTATGCAAATTTTTCAATCAACAGCCCATCTCCACATTAGTGCAATGTCACCTGCATTTATAATAACTTTTGATGAGGTACCACCCAGCACACCTCGATGGGAGTGTTTTTAATAGGAATTTCAAAATTCTATGCCAATTTTGAAACCCAGAGGCATCAAAGAGCATGATTTTATACTTAAAGCCCACAATATATGGCATTTGAAACAAACTGCCAAAGAAGGACCTGAATGGAAGTGTTTCACAATAACTATGGACAAAACATCTGGTTTCGGATCTTCTGTAACAGTTGCTAGCATGGCGGCAAACAGTGGACGCCTCCAATAAAGGCCAAAGCTTTCCTACTAAATTCCAAAACAATGCCATACTGATGAATGCAGTCATACTGAATACAAATTGCGAAAATATTAAATGAATGCAATTTCACAAACACCATTCATACATAAAATAATTCCCTTACCTCAATGTAGTCTTCTGGTACCAGCCCAACTTCTCCTCTGGAATTTTGTGCTTCTATCCAGCCTCCTCCAACACCCTAAAACAATGCACATCAAGAAGAGTAATCTATATCTTAACTCAGTCATGGGCTGTATTTAATTATAACCTCCAGTATAGCAGCTTATATTTTTCAAATACAAACTCTTTTGCATATATTTAATGATATGCACCACAATTATCCTCTCTGCAAATAATAACTTTTGTAATACTTTACAAGTAAAACAATTATAGCCTAGTCTAGGTTTAAATAACCAGTCATAGGGAAATTAACTGGCCTTCCAATGTAATGCAAATTGTAATCTGCAGCAGTGTAACAGGCACATTCTTCTGTTGTAACATGGCACCATGATGCAGAATGCCCCTCTTCTTCTCACAAACAAAGCAACAACTGGGGTAACTGTTGTTTCAACTTTATCATCATGTGTAACTATTTGTCCGATATAATTTAAAGAGCCGTTATGTTCTAGACTCACAAAACATTTAAAGACTACATAGGATAGTAAAGGTGGGAGGCAGTCATATGCTCACCTGATTGGTGATGGTGATTGTTTCTCCCTCTCTTACAGTCAATTCATTGTTTCCAGGCTCAGCAGTGAAGTCATACAAAACCTTTGCCTGTGAACAGAACCAGAACGAGAGGCAAAACAATCAGAAAAAAATAAAATAATAATCACACAGGAAAACACACCAAATGACATCTGCGGAGGAGGAAAGTAAGGAAATGTCAACCCCAAACAGGCTAAACTAGTTCTGATGTCAAAGACTGTTGCTTCACTGACTCAATCCCAGCACCTGTTCAAACATCCCCTACATTGACCATGGCTCATAGTCACACCCCTCTGGTCTAAATTCAACCCATTTAGACATTTGCTATTGTTATCTGTAATCAATTGTAGGAATATTAATTGTGTTGCTATTTTCTCTCTACTAATTTATTTATTTATTACATTCTCTTACTTTTGTAAAAATATTCTCTGCATTTTTGGGAAAAGTGACCTATGTAAGTAAACATTTCACTGTTAGTCGACATGTGGTTTAGGATTTTAATAAAACAGGATTATATTGAGAGTGTATTACACCAAAGCAAGGTATGAGCTGATGAAGCACAATGATTTTTTTAAGAAGTGTTAGCAATGGTTGCTGTTGTCATAGCTTTCAAGTAATTGTGATAATGCTAGATTCCTGCAATATGTCATTGTTATATGGTCTAACAATAGGGATCTTGGGAGATCATAAAATAACTATTAGGTTAAAGTGCAGACTGTCAGCTTTCAATTTAGGGATTACATGTGATAACCCATTCAAAAAATTATAGCAGGTTTTGTACATAGTCCTACTATATTAGGTTGCTTAATCTATATGGACAGAATAACAATATGGAAAATAAGTCATGTTTAGTTATTGCTTGCATATCTTTTTGCCCAAAGTCTGCAACCTATAGACATCACCAGACGCTGGGTATCTTTCCAGGTAAATGCTCTGCCAGGGCTGTACTGCTGCCATCTTCAGTTCGTGCTCTCTTCCTGTTCTATTTTCAGTGTCTGTTGGTATTTCTGGCTAGCGTGTGATGGGACACTAAGAACAGAGCCAGCAACAACATGACATGGGGTTTCCTCTAGAAGCAGTAATCCCCCATGCACCTCTCTAATATGGGAACTGAGAAATACTTGATCATATTTCTTCAAAGTTAAACTCTTTCACATCACTTCTTCAATGAGGCTATTTTAAAAATGTTCAGCCTGAGCTTAACACCGATTGGTCTACTGAAAAAAAAGAAGCTCCTTGTAGGATTTCAGTCAGCAAGGCCTATGGGATAGTTAGAAAAACAAAGCTTATTTTTCCTGGTTAGGTCACATGGACAGGAAATCCTGCCAAGGAAGTAAGAGGGAATGTTTTTGTCAGAAATGCATAAAATTCAGTTCTGCAGTGGTTGGCCAGCTACCGTACCATATAAAAAATGCACTATGTGAAATTGTAGGTAGATAGATTTTGGATTCAATTTACAGGGGTAAACAAAATACTTATATTTTTCCTAGCTGTAATACCCATATCTTCGACTGTTCTGCTTGGTCAAGATGTATGTTAATGGTCACAAAAGTAAATGCTGGATGTTATGGAAACTCATGTCTACTGAAAGTTTGTAACATTTATGGACAGGATATCGAGGCGCAGTCGGGGTGGGGAGGGTTTACAGTTTGGTGGGCTGGAGGTCTCATCCGCTTTTTGCAGATGATGTGGTCCTGATGGCATCATCTGTCTGCGACCTCCAGCACTCGCTGGACTGGTTCGCAGCCGAGTGCAAAGCGGTTGGGATGAGGATGAGCACCTCTAAATCTGAGGCCATGGTTCTCAGCAGGAAACCGATGGAGTGCCTCCTCCGAGTAGGGAATGGAGTTCGAGTATCTCGGGGACTTGTTTGCGAGTGAGTCAAAAATGGAGAGAGAGATTGGCCGGAGAATTGGAGCAGCGGGCGTGGTATTGCATTCGCTTTACCGGACCGTTGTGACGAAAAGAGAGCCGAGACGGAAGGCAAAGCTCTCGATATACCGGTCAATTTTCATGCCTACCCTCACCTATGGTCATGAAGGCTGGGTCATGACCGAAAGAACTAGATTGTGGGTACAATCGGCTGAAATGATTTCTCAGAAGGGTGGCTGACGTCTCCCTTAAAGATCGGGTGAGAAGCTCAGTCAGGAACTCAGAGTAGAGCCGCTGCTCCTTTGCATTGAAAGGAGCCAGTTGAGGTGGTTCAGGCATCTGGTAAGGAAGCCTCCAGGACGCCCCCCGAGTGAGGTGTTCCAGGCACAACACTAGCCTGGGAACGCCTCGGGATCCCCCAATCATAGCTGGCAAATGTCGCTCGGGTAAGGGAAGTTTGGGCTTCCCGCTGGAGCTGCTGCCACCGCGATCCGAAAGTGGATAAGTGGAGGAAGATGAGATGGTTGCGCAATTAATCAGAATATAATCGAAAATGCAATATTGAGATGTGCAAAATCCAAATCGCCAACTTAACACCATTTTCAGCTCCAAAATTGTGAAGTTATGTGCTTCAAGCGAGGCATCGTACGTCAGTAATAGTTTTTCTTGCAGGTGCTGTACTTACTTTTGTAGATTACTTTAATACCTGGACTAATTTTGTTTCAAAAGTTAATGGTTTTTCAATGTTAGTTTGAGGTAACACTGCAACTGCCAGCAAAGATGATTGCTTCAAGTTAGTGAGTTGCACCAATATATATTGTCCAAGCATGGTCACTAAACGTTTCGGCTTCAATGTTGGTGCCTAGAAACAAACTTCGTATTAGAGAAAATATACCTCAAGGGTTAAGAAAGTTTGTCTAACCAGCTGGTACAAATGGTACAAAAGCTGCACACGCAAATGCATTAAATGAGTAGTGAAAGGATCAGTTTGACACAGGCTGCACCTTCAAATTGGTACGAAACTTTTTCAGTTTTATAGCACATTATGTAGGCTATGACCTTTATTTTTACACACCCATGTTGGAAAAATCGCATATCATAACCGTAATTGCAATATTTGTCATAGAAATCGCATTTCAATATTTTATTCAAATCGTGCAGCTTTTTTCTATAGCCAGTGGCAAGTTTTGTTGAATTCCTACAATTCTCTTGGGCAAATGTTTATTAAACAAACGGTGCAATGTAATTAAGATACAAGGCCAAGTTAGACGCCAGCTCTGCTTCTTGCTGGAGGTCTTCCCTGTCTGCAACCGGTAATTTAAACTGATGATGTTATCATTATCAAGGGGTAGTCACCTTTTTGTTCACCTGGGAATATCCTGGTTACACAGACTGTTAAGGAACATCTGTCTCTGTGTGTCTGTATTTTTAGACAGCTTCGGTCTCTGAAGAGGTCTATTTTATTTCTAGCTATATCAGTCTGCTTTCAACAGGAATGATTTTAAGCAGAAACAATGAAGTTGGGAGAAAAAACTAAAGGGACTGGGGAGTAATGAAAATATACACCGATCAGCCATAATAATCATGAAACTTGTAAGATGGGGCCTCCATGGATCGGACTGGTTTGTCCAGCACATCTCATAGATGCTCGATTAGATTGAGATCTGGGGACCAAATCAACACCTTGAACTCGTTGTTGTGTTCCTCAAACCATTCCTGAATTATTTTTGCTTGTGGCAGGAAGCATCATCCTGCTGAAAGAGGCCAATGCCATCAGGCAATACCGTTGCCATGAAAGGGTGCACATGGTCTGTAACAATGCTTACGTAGGTAGTACAGTGAGGGGGGAAAAGTATTTGATCTCCTGCTGATTTTGTACGTTTGCCCACTGACAAAGAAATGATCAGTCTATAATTTTAATGCTGGGTTTATTGGAAGTAAGAGACAGATTAACAAACAAGAATTTTAATGCCAAAATGTACATAAACCATGTGTTTGATAATTTCTAAGCAAAGTGGGGGATTTATACATTTTTACTTATTCTTGACAAGATTTAAGCACAACTCTGACCATGTGTACACACAGCACCTTGTGGAAGAAAAGTTAACACTGCTGATGAAATAACATCTACCAAATGGAGAAAGCTTGATTTGTTACAGTATGTCAATCCTATGATGAAAAAATATAATACATTACGTTTATTAATGTATTGCTTTTATAGACATTTAAGCTAATTATAGTTCTCAGAGTTCTATCAAATTCATAAATATGAACCCATTTAAGCCTAATTGAATTAAGTAAATTAGAAAGAGAATGGACTGTAAGGTTGGTGGCAATTTGGTTAAATTAGTTAAATAATATAAAAGGCAACACAGAGGAATTCTGACAAATCTATTTTTGTAATATTTATTGTCAAGAAATAATATTTAGATCTGGTCCGTGTCTGAAAATGGTTGTGAAAATAAATCTTGACATTAGACGGTGTGTCTGGTATTCCTTCAGACACGCCAACACACTCTTATTACACTTATATCCCTTTTGTGGATCATCGTTTTTTCTTTGAACAAACATTTGAATCAAACATTTATTTTTGAATTTCATTAACTGTTCTGCACTCAGGTGATACAGAATTTGCCACAGCTCTAACCTCCTCCCAAGCATTTTTTTCTCTTGTCAAGCCATAGCAGAGGGCTCTAAAAAGTACGTTTTATTTTGCTTCCACTTCGTCATAAAACGTTCTATTTCGGAGTCGGAATATTTCTTTTGTTGTCTCTGATTCCTCCATGTTGGCGGACAGAAACTAGTGACATTTCTTTCGGCATTAAAAGGAAGGTTGGTCAGCATAGTCATTTAGGGCGGTTCTTTCTGTAAATGAAAATTCACGAGCATTGGAAGTGTTTTATTTTATAGTGTCCGATTAATAATGACTAAATACCTACAGGTGTGCACAAATCAAGCGTACGAGCAACTGATGAATACCAACTTTGTTGTACTTGCGAATATTCTAAATGTTTGTCGTGGGAGTTAATTTAGAAGCTTTTCTGCGCAACATTTATAAATGAAGGCTCTGAAGCCATGGAAGAATGGGTGGCTGATACCAAATTCTGATGATTCATTGAATGGATTACAGTGAGGCAAGAGAGTGGAAGCCAACATTCTTTTGAATGGCTGGATAGGCTATAGAAAGAATGCAGCACTGACTGATGTCAATTACAGTTCACTTCTGTTTTTCGAACACTACCGAAGAAGGTAGCAAACATCTTAATTAATTGAAAGGATCAACTTAAAATATGTTTTATACCATGTGCACCTCCACAAAATTGTACGGCCCGTGAAGAATGTGCCGCTTTCCTTTAATTTCAACCAGCTTATTTCACTCCTAGGCTCAACATCAACTTGCAGCAACTTATAAAGTACCAGATAGCTGCTATAATGACCGTCTGGTACACTGTTCAGTGGAAGGACAGAAGCTTGACAAATGAGCTGTTTTAGTGGGCTTTTTTCGTAGCCATAACACTTCCTCAAAGATGTGTTTTGAACCTCTGCCACTGTACGTTGTACATACAGCACTACACCCCCCATAGTCCCTAGCGTGAAGAAATGACCCGCACTGGAAGGGTTGTAAAATGTCACAAGACACTTTAATGAGACATTTTCTGTGGGTACAAAAATGCTTCTCTTTTTTAAGTTAGCGGTGTAAACTAATCTTGAGTAAAAACAAAAGTAAAATATACATGTCTCTTACTATCGGATAAAGAGCCAATTTCGTGATGAGCGCTAGACTGAAAACTACAACTCACACGACCCTGACTCTCTCTTCGACCAAACCTGCTGCCAAAACAACTCAACATAGAAAGATCGCTCACTTTAATTAAAAAAAAGATCCCGTAAAGTTGTCATCCTACCTTGTTTGCCATTGTCGGTGATTTAATCAATCATTACAAAACGGGCCAGGGTTTTCGTGGGTTACAAATCCTTAGCTAGACATTTCGCTTCGCAGCTATGTGAAAACAGGGCAATTCTTTTGTAGACCGCTGATGAACAAATTTTAATACATTACTAAATACAGGATGCCCTTTAACCTTAAAGTTTACGAGAGACCGTTGATATTCAGCGCGAAGGATTCCACGACAGTCAAACCCAATATTTTATACGTCAACACAGTAAGTAGCCGAAATGAAGAGTCCTGTACTGGAAGAACGAAACCGGAAAGTGGGCTCTAAGACATGTACGCACATTTGGCCAGTAGTTGTGTGAGTTTATAGATCCAGGTCAGAAATTAGTAGGTTCCTAATTAGAATATTCACGTACAATAATAACAATAATTAAATATACGTCAATATATTACTGCTACTAAAAATAGGCTAACGCATGCATTCAAATGAATAAAGTATTATCAATATTTATTACGTCTGTAATCTGATTTAGAAATGTAATTTATCATTGTATTTTGACTTTTGACAGATTTAGATTTTTTGCAGTCTGCCTGGCTTGACAGCACATGACGTAAAGGACTGAGAGGCGCTGTCAAAAGAGGACTCCGTTCCGATGTCGCCATCTGCGGGATGTATTACTCCAACTT